>MU159260.1:205305-245239 GCA_015888305.1 Antheraea pernyi | reverse complement strand
ATTAAAAAAAAAAACTTTCCCTACCGTGCTATAAGAAATTTCCCTTTAAAAAAATATCACGATGTCTTTATTTAATTCAAAGTAAATATAATAAGTAAGTTTGTTTGTTTGTTACTCTTTCACGTTGGGACTACTCCATCGATAATTATGAGATTTTGCATACATTTTCAACCAGAAAAAAAGGATTATTCCCGAGAGATAGATCAGATCTAAATTAACACGAGCGAAACAGCTGGCAAAAGTTAGTATTTGTATAAAATAAACTCTTAAATGGCCCAGTTATCGCTCCATAATGTTTACCGTATGACCCGAGATTAGATCATAATTCATAAACATACCGAATTATACATACAAAAAACCATAAAACAATAATATTTACCGTACATACGACGCCCACGTTGTTTTTTTATATATCGGAAAACATATATACATTTATTCTCCACAATAAACACAATACAAGACGAAAATGTATGCAAAGTATTAAAGTTGCTCGTATAATTTATTATGAACCGGTGGATTCATGTGAACACGTGTACAGTTGTGTATAAAATTATTGTATTGTAAAATTTTATGAAAGTTACGAACGATGTTATAGTTTATTTATTTCGTATAAATAATCTGTATTTCATTTTTAGAGTACTATGTAATTTATCTACCTTATTATTATCTTTTACTAAAGTTACCGCGCCGTTTCACTTGCGTTTTTTTTTAAGTGAACATTTCTTTAGACGCGTTGACTAACGATATTATATATATTAATACGTGAAGCCTAAACTTTGTATCCCTTTTTAACGGAATTGGGCGAACGGATAAACGTGAAATGTGGCATAGTTAAAGTTTATATAGAGGAGAAGTGCAGAAAGCTATTTATTTTATATAAAATGCATTAGAAGTACATTAAATTAATTAAAATATGCATTACTCACACTACTGCTTCAATTTTACACAACATATACACACATGTAAATAAAAAAGACATTTTGACACAGATGTCAAACCTGTAGAGTATGAGTATATGATTTATTGACAGATCAATAAAGGACTTCAAAAAAGGTTGTGCTATGTTCGACTGTATGTATTATTTTACTCTTACGGTCCAATTACCCTTTTTCATTCTACAATGATATTATAACATAATAATACCCTTTGACAAAAGAACCCTAATAAAATTCAAACTTTAAAAAAACAATGAACTACGATCGAATGTCGACCTCTGGGTGCCCAGTAGTTATAACTAAAAATCTGTGGATACGTTACCTACATGATGTTTTTACACAACAAATTGCACGATAACGCACACATACGTAAAGTAATATCGTAACGCAACACTGTTTAAAATAAAATATGGAAGTATGATGGCATATTCTCAATATCGGGGATAAAACAGAAACAGTTATATGTTAATTCGATACCGGCGGATTGACGGGGTAGCCGTCAAAGATACGCATATGAGCCAAGTTATGACAAGGCGCTGTCGAAGCACTTATGACGTATCTATAGCTTTTTAGTTATAACATCATTGGCGTTGAGTGGTATTTTTTTGGCAGGTGTTACCACCCACCTCCGGTGCCGCTGCATCACATTCAAGAGACGAGACTACAACACGACCGGAACATTGATATTAGCGCCACCATATTATAAATATACATTCACACTAGCGCCAACATATTAGATACACATTGATACTAGCGCCACTATATTAGAGAGGCACATTTGACACTAGCGCCACCATATTAAAGATACATAAATAAGAATTATTATTATTATATATATTTTAATAAGGCTTAAATAAGGATATCATTATATAGAATTGAATCATTAGTTTGATCATTATGAATAATAGTATATTCTTTGACTTCATAGTTCGGCCATGAAAGGCAAGATGTCGCTGATCTACATGTCGAAACAGATTAGTGAACACATTAGAGATACATAAATAAGGATAATTATATCAAATTGTTGTATAGCTTAAATAACATTAATTAGTTCATACTTTATTATTTTTGTGTTACTTAAATTATTTTGCGGAGTTATGTATAAATAGTAAAAGCTTTGACTTATATAGATGGGCCTTTAAAAGGCAAGATGTTGGTGATATCTACGCATTATATTCGAAGTATTGTAAGGCGAAGCTCTGGCCAAATAAACAGTGACAGTATCTACGAAGTATTTATTGCCATTCCTGACTGCATCGACACTATACGTGATTAGTGTAATACAGGAGATTTATTTATAATTTCGCGTCATGACACACTAGCAAGTATGACCGACCGTATTGCGCTTGCGCGGCTCGCGTCATAATAGTTTAGCTTCTTAATCTGTATAAGTCACAGATAAGGCCGTGTATGGAGTATTGCTGCCACCTTTGGGACGGGTCTGCTAAAAATAAGGCCGGAGTATTGGAGTATGGAGTATTGCTGCCACCTTTGGGACGGGTCTGCTAAATACCGGTTGGCCTTGCAGGACTCCGTCGGTCACAGAGCTCGAAGACTTGTCGGTATCGAATCACTATTAGCAGCCAAACTGCAAACACTGGAACATCGGCGTACGGTCTCTTGCCTTGTAGTATTCTATCAGCTACAGTTTGGAGAATGTGCACAAGATTTGCACCAACTAATTCCACCGTTTCCGTTCCATCTTAGGACTACCAGACGCCGTACGGGGCTCCATTCATTCGCGGTTGACATACCATTCATCCGGACGAAGTGCTTTGCATCGTCATTTATTATGGGAACCGCGAAGGAGCGGAATACGCTGCCTGCGTCAGTTTTTCCTGAAGTGTATGATGAAGTGATCTTGAAAAGAAGAGTGAATGTGCATTTACTGGGTGAACGCGTTACATCCTAGGTCCTCACTTTCCATCAGGTGTGACAGAGGTCAAGCGTAACACAGTATATTATAAAAAAAATAGTGATGCGTAGTACCTATAAGAGCCTGTCTACATGTAATATTGATATTTTGTATTGACATTGTGCAGTCCATTATATATTTTACCAATTAATAAACTGTATAGAAAAGTATACATATAATTATTATTTTGAGTGCAAATAAATGTGAAAGAAAGACTAATAATAATAACTTCAATTTCCAGATTATGAAACTTAAATAATTCACACTATAATTAATTTAGAAACACAGTTTAAATTCCATTGTTTTGAGTTTTCACTTCTATCGTCAGTCCTTATGACTGTCTCGACTCTTTTTTTAGTTCTGAATTACTGTCAATATAATTAGGTAAGCACAAACCAATTCCGTATAAGACACGATTCATTACGTAAGGAGCCGACTGCGGGTGCGTACTGTGCGATATACGTGGTACCTCGCGGACATAGACATTCACAGTTCGGGTATTTCGCGCTAACGTTCGATTCTCGTCGCATTGCCCCTGAGATGCCCGCGCCGCATGACACGTTTCCTCGTACTATCGCTTTGTTCTCGTTCATCGGAATTTCTATCATATTCTTTGTATATTAACTATCTACTCCGCTCGTAAATGTTATGATGTTAATAATATTATAACCTTTCGAAATAAATCCTAAATAATATTATATATGCCAAAGAGAGTCTGGTTCTTACGAGTCACGTCTTAACTTAACCGATCGTACGAATACATGCTCCGTGGTATTGTTTCCAATCCACTTCACATGTGCATAATAACCGAACTATATTACGTAAAACACCACCCATATTACAAAATATAGAGTAAAAAAAAGTGCGTGCGTACAAAGTACACATGTCAGAAGTGAAACTTCTTTGGCGAACTAATTTATAAGCCTTGTTTATATTTATACAAACAAGTAAAAAGAAAAAAAAGAATAAAAAGTTTTTTTATTTATTTAAACTGCGTTTACTGCAAATGACGTCACTTCCGTTGCATACCTGTGTGACGTTATATCTGTAAAAAATTTACCCTCATGCGCCTAAAGAAGTTTCACTTCAAAAGACAAGATTAAGAATAAGATATTAAATGCACTACATGACATTCCAAGATTCCGCCATAAACTCTTTATCAAAGTTATCTGGAGCATTATAATCTTAGTACAGATAATGTGTAATTTGCATCTTATTTAATTAATTATTAATGCCATTTTACGTTACATAGTTTGATTGTTGTGCACAAGTGAACTAGAAGTAATTACACTAAACATGAACTCTGAGAGAACAAAAACTGTCTGGAAAATTCGATGTGATCACCCCCTTTGCTAGAATATCGAAAACATCATAATACACGAGCTCTGTAATACTAAACAATGACTCATTTTATCGTAGCAACGAAAATCCTTAATAATGAGAATTGTTTACCAAAATCACGAATAACAAGATAGCGTTTTATTAAAAGAAATGTAATATAAATATCTAATTACCGGATTCTTTATAGCGGTAATACTTTTAACGTAAATTTAATGTGAACGTAAAATATATTTTAAACACAGAACAGTTACGTCATTCAAATTTCCGATGAGAGCTCAAATTGAATTATATGATATTATTCAGTTCAAATTTGGAATTGAATGTTCGAAATTGTTTGAATAATCAGAAAGACCCAAATTATTCGAATGACTCATACTATGTCAATAATTGTGTATATTCATCAACAAATATGAATATGTAATTATAATAAATGACGACATACATTATCGTAATTTTGTTTATATAGCGCACACTGCAAAAGATATCTGATAGCAGGATTCTCTCAAACTTAATTGACACTTCTGGCCAATCTAAAATACATTTTTAGAAATTATAGTCTGTGTATATGTGATTCTAATGTATAAGCTACGTTATTGTCAAGTTTATAATAATTTAGATTAATAGTTCGACTATTTCAATATTGAATTCGATTTTTAGATCGCATTATCGATTCGATCGTCAATCGAAATAATTCGTAAATTCAATTATAATTTCATTCGAGCGAATCCTTACTAATATTATAAATGAGAATGCGAGTCTTTTCTTTGTTACGTATTCACGCCTTAGCTACTCTACAGGTCATTTTGAAAATTTGCATAATGTTGTGGGTACGGGAAAGGGCTTAAGGTGCCTTTGATCGACAAGGAAAGTACTGCCTCCAAGATATGTGTTAAGTTTAAATTCTGTCAAAAAATTCAATTCCTCCACAGTAATATATGTTTTCCATAGTTACGCCAAATAACTGATTGTTTAAAGTAATATAGTAACAGTCAGAGAGTCTTCAACAAATCCTCTGGGTATATACACGGCTTCTGCCAACGGTTCACTAATAATGAAAGTTCGACCTCCATCCAACTAGAATAGTTTGCTTTGTTACAAATGTAAGACTCGTTTCCAAATCTCTTTATGGGCTTTACTAACTACTTAAAATAAATGTGCCATATATTTTAAAGCTTCCTAAGTTAGGAAGGGAATAAATGTGGTACTCCTAGTGACTAAAGACCGTTTTGTATTAGTTTTATTCATAGTTTTGTAAGGTTTTTGTTACAGTCGCTTGATAAAAATTGCGCTTGTAATTACCTGCTAATGTAGTACATTATTGTTTACAACCGTTATCATTAACAGGAAAATTCTAACAAAAATAAAACCCGCTTTAAAAATATATTACTTATAAAAAAGCACCAGAACGTCTTTCACCATATGGTGATATACCTACATAGGTAAATACCTATCTAAAAAACGAGACATCCTTGATCATAGTTTGATTACCTACTTGGTCTTAAGTGTTCATAAAGCTAGCAATATCTCAATCAAATATCTCAATCACCAAAATTGATTGAGTACTGGCTGATTCGTGCCCGCTTAGTTTTATAGTCTTATGCCAGTAAGTAGTTTTGACGTGATTTAGCCTCAAAGGAACTGTGTTTTCGTTATATATATTAGTAATTTCCCGTGGCTTCGCACGAGTTTTCTATGCTATAATTCTTGTCCACTTGTTATTTTATTTATACTAATATAATAAAGGGGTAAAGTTTGTGAGTTTGTGACGTTGTAAGTGGTAATCTCAGGAACTACTGGTCCGTTTTGGAAAATTCTTTCAGTGTTATATAGCTTATTTATCGGGGACCGTTATAGGCTATATATCATCACGCTAAGACGCATAGGTGCGGAGCACTAATAAAGAGTGTTTCAAAATCGGGGTATTTTTTCCTCTTGAGAGCTTCCTCTGCGTGTTACCGTTAACCCATAGTAACTGTTCCACGCGAACGAAGTCGCGGGCAGAGGCTAGCTATTTAATATATGAAAAATTATGACTGACTGATGGGGAAGTGAAGGATTTTCATACAAATTTTAATCCTCTTCTTCACCAGTTTAGTGGTTGAATTAATAAAAATCTTCCTTAATGCTAACATACAGTCTAAAAGGAAATCGTATGCATGTTTTCACGAACCTATCCTTAATAGTTTTGGCTGTGCGTAGAATATATTAGTCAGTCAGTGATTTTTTTACATTCATATATAGAGAATGATGAGTATTTAATATCATGATTCATATCTGTTTATGGTTATTTACACAAACAACAGTAGAGATTAATAGTAGAATCAACGATATTAATTCACTGTAACACCCAACTTTGTCAGATATGTTATCATTCTAGTGAAGCCAACCCGCCGCTGTAGGTCAAGGTCCCTATTACCGACATAATCCGGTAGATTTTCCTCTATGTCATGCGTGAAATACTAAAAGATCTTCAAGCTGAAACCTCAAGATACGTTATATAGGATGAGCAAATATTTCAGAGCGTTCGCATCGTTTATTTTTTTTCTGTTGATAAAAGCTTAGTTCAAGCGAAATTGAACCAAAACAGAAAGATTTAAGGTTTGATTCCAACTGTACGATGATATAGAGGCTCAAACTTGATTCTCAGTATCGAAGTGGCAGCGTTTTCGCCTGAATCTATAGCAAATACATACGTTCATACGTATACATTGTATTGAAATTCAAATAAAGCCTCGGTATTGGAATGGAAGATTTGTATGTCTATTCAGTTTGATTTGTGGCAGACATCGCCATTGTATTTATTGGCTGAAGCGAACTAAACTGGATATGATTGGGCAAGATAATATCAGAGTTGCTATGAGAGTGGACGAATATAGAAATGGAGGAAAGCGAAGAAGTTATGGGTGTGTTGTATGACAAAGATTGTGTCTTTAGAAAAGTATGTATTGAGAACGTCTTATGCTGACATTAATTAGTTAAGATAAGATAAAGAAAAGGATTTATTGAAACTTCTTATAGCATGAAATTCTGATCTGCGACCTTTTTGTGTGATGAAAAGTGGTGGGGTGAATACTGTGTCAAGTAGAGTGAGAGCAGTGCCTCGTTTGCCTTTGGGTATTGGAGAACAATGAGATATACGCTCTTCTCGCTTTCTTTCTTTCTTCTTGTCCTTGGTTGCGTGTTTTACGCTCAAGCGGCGATGACTGCGGCGAACACAATCTATGCTATTCAAAAGTGACTGATGAATAATTAAAATGTTTACTCATTATAGAAACGTTTCACTTCTATCGTCTGTCATTACGACACAACCTGTTTTTTAAACATACGCACATAATTGTCCGTACTATTTCTTAACGAATTTGGTCGCACTCTTTCGATATAATTCCGGAGATAGATATATAGAAGAAGCTATAATAAACCCTAAGAGAGAGATATATATTATTGTACATTAAATCATGGTAAACGAGTTTGTTCCCTACAATAAACTGTTAACTAGTCTGGAAGTTTAATGTAGAGACGTTTGTATGGGTCGCGTAATGAACTTTACTAACTTCACTTCAGCCGTGTTTACATTTTAATTATTACGAAGGCTTCATTAATTTGCTTAATTTAATATCTAGAACAATTTACTTAAACTCTGTATTTGTAGATTAACAATATCTAATTTTATTTTGTTATTTTAAGATATTATTTTATTACAAAAAAAAATTTTTCGGTGTAAAGATGAGGGTGGATCGCGTGTGGTTCCGGATACTGCTTCTTCATACATAATATTTGAGCGGAATCCTATTTTTTGTTATAATAATAGTAACCTATGTTACTCCTTATAACATAAGCAACCTGCCAGTGAAACCCCCGTCAAAATCTGCCTAATCGTTTCGAAGAGTAGTCGGAACAAACACACAGATAAAAGTTATTTATTTGTTATAAATACCGCATATACTTTCATATCCATTTAAAAAAAAAACTGCTACTTTAGCATTACAAATAGACATGCAAATTTTATTTATGTGTATAGATGAGGAATAAGATTGAGAAATTATGTCTAAGTTAATTTATTATTAATAATAATGCGGTAAAATTGGCGAGTTTGGATCAGTATTGCCAACTGGTCTTCGTATTTTCTCTCCAACTCAAGAATTCAATCACATAAAAGATACAACAAGAAAGTAAAACTTCAACTTTAAAATTGGTGACCTTTTTTAATAGGGCCGAATCTTGCACTGACCTTCATATTCTTTTTAAGGAAATGTGTGATCCCTTGTTGTTTACGGTCCAAAATTATTAAAGACCCTCTTCTTTTCTCTACCTCATTTTTTATGTCTTTAATTATTTTTAATTTCCAGTTGTTTGGATCTAGAAATTATTTATTTAATTCAGGAAATCATTTCACTATTAAAATACTCATTAGTTACAAAGGGAACGAGTTTAATAACTGCGATGTATAAAGTACTTAATAGCTATCATTCATTTTATTATAAATGTTATATGGTACTTGAAGTCAGAAGGTAATTATGAGCAAACAATGTAACTTTATAGGAATGATGAATATATTGCTTTTTAATAAATTTGGACATAATGAAATCATAATGTTGTTGGTAGATACATCTCTAACAAAAGTGTGGCACAGCACTTATAAGCCTTTTTAGTGTGTGGTACATGAGTTCCCATTATAAAAATTTTTATTAAAAACAAGTGACTATGGCGTCTGAAAATATAAAGTGATTGTATTAAAACTATAACAAATAAAACAAGTTAATTATAATAAAAGGTTTATCTCTATATAAACCATTCCCTATACCCTTAAAATTTACCCTTTAAATGTATCATAATATCGTTTAATTTGTCTTTTATTATTTTTAATTGTGATCTCTATAATCTTGCACAATTTACATATTATTAATTATTTGTTAAGTAATGTATGCACCAAGTATTCGAAAATTTTGATGACACGTATTTAGAGACGGTATTGATCTTGCTTTACTTACGGATTGTTGTGACTTTTATCGCCCGTAATTACATTTTTTATTTATTCTTTGAATACTTCTATTTATTTTGAGAATTCGAATAGTATTCATTAGAGACTATCTCTAATAAATCTATAATAGTATCCATATATATTAAATTCATTATTATTTTTAGCTTAATATTTAGAAAAATATTTTTTTTTCAAAAGAACGGTGACATCTACTGAGCTAATTCTCTTTATCTTTAACTATCACAACAATAATTATTATAAAAAAAGCGTTAAAAAAATCGTACGGAAATGATAAAATTTTGAGTTAAAGGATCTCCATATAAAAAGTGGGTCAGTCAGTAAGAAACTAGACAGTAACGAGATATTAAAAATATTGACATAAGGTTCAGCTGTAATTTTATTTACATTATCGTATTGTAAAGAGAAGACGATTTTGTTCATTTCCTTCTTTATTATAACTATGCGAAGCTGGAGCCTGAAGCTAGCAATATTTACATACTAAAAGAGATTAATACCTTATTGTACCTTTAGATATAGATCAGTAAGTAGTAGCAAATAAAACATCGCGTTTATCATTGAAACAGATATAAATATAGAATACATAATGCAACCGATGTGAAAAATATGCAAGTAACTTGTTATGCACAATAAATACAAGGTTGCAATCGTATGATGGAGGTTGACGTCAAAGCCATATTCAATGAAGCGTGAAAATTGTTCTCAGAAAAATACAATGTATAACGTGGATAATATATATAGGTCATTAGTGATACATGTGCATATAAATAACTAGCTGATACCAGTCTGTATCGCTATGTATTAAATAACTTTTAATTTTAAAAGATGGTAAATTATTAATAGAATCTAAATTAACTTACAAGAAACAAGAAAAACAGAAACTCCGGCGTGAAGTAACAGTGCTTGCATTCAACATTTAAAATTTATCAATTTAGTACTTAATATGAAATGAAATATGGTCAAAACGCTAGAAAATACAAAGAAAAAAATCTCGTTCATTAATAAAGATATCTCCATAATCATTATAGAAGTAGATAAAGCAAAAACATTAAAGATTTGGATAGTATAATCGTTAAGAAATCGAATTTTCCATCTCAATGCCGAGAAAACTCAATTTACCTTACAATAAGCTCGCCCCTTGAAAAACGGATCCAATAAATTCAGTCAGAGCTCTGAGATAGTCTACAGGATGAATGGATAATATTAGTAATAACTTTGGAGACAGTAAATTTGTAATCTCGTTTCTAGATAGATAGTAAATATTAAAATTTAAGTCTATGTTATTCTTAAAAAAAAGATTTTAGGTGAAAATATATAACTGGTTTTGGAAGTGATGTTTTTTTTAAAATAAATGACTAAGATTAAAGTTGCAAAATACGTGACGTCACACGAGGTCCAGGAAGGTTATAAAATGTCACAACCGGCAACAATGCTGGGAAAGCTCCAAAAATTCACTAAAATGTCACCGAAGAAACTGGAAAGAAGATGTAAAGAAAGAAAGAAAAGTTTTTATTGCTGGAAACATCACAACCACGATATAAATAAAGAAAACATACATATGGTTAATTGTCTAAGATATGTCTAACAATACCACTCTCATTCAACTACATTCTGCGGTATAAATGAGTGATATTACAGCGCTGATTTTCAATGGGGACCATAGCAATGTATGTACGTGTAGTCGGTGGCTTAGCAAAACTATTATAGAACTCATCATATATAAATAATAAGTAATAAAAACATTAGATTAAATTTACAACAATGTAATACAAGTGAGCAATGAACCAAACAAAAATACTAGAAAGGCAGAGTGGTATAAAGATTGAAAAGAGTTACAAATATGCCTGAATGAAGTCCTTCTCACTATCCCAGCTGGAAAGTGACTACTATGAGCCTGAGAATACGTACCGGTGACCGCGCAAAAGCAGGACTATACGAACATAGATATATAGAGCTAAGTTCAATGTACGTCTACAAAAAAGGAGCCACTCATAAAATCATAATATTATTAGTTTTGAACTTGCAACAAATATTGCTTCAATATATTATGTTTAAAGCTCTCCTTCTTTTCCGCAGAACTCGTGTATATAGAATATGTAAGATATTCTAACAACCATGTTAGCTTTTCAAAATAAAATGACATAAATCTGAAGTTAATACATTTATCAAATGAATTAAAGTATACAATAATAACTTTTAATTAAAACATGAGCATATTTCATTTTATTGAAGTGGTTGTTGAATTGGACGGACGTATTTTTCTCGCAACGTAATTTACTTTCTGGTGGAAACTCGAACATTGTAAATTATGTTAAATCTTTTTTAAAGGAGCAAATATGTTCGTGCAACTGTTATTGGTTTATGCAGATCAAGCCGAGATAGTTCTCCTCAGATATATTACCACTTTACAACACCAATCGTTATATTTTGATTAAAAAATCTAAAATCTTGATGAAGTACTATAGTTTATGTGTTATTCTAATGTTATAAGATACATTTACATGAATCCCCCTTTAAAAGATTTTACGTGAATTATCCAGCCTCATACCAATTTTCGTCTATAATATTCATATTTATTTATTTACTTGTGGATAATGGAACACTCAACAGTCCGATGAATAATATTATAACAATAATAAGGAGGAGCTACACTAGACTGAAAACTTACAACGCTTTATCACATCGATACAACTTACACTATTAATAATATTGAAAAATTAAATTATGTTGATTTATTTTTTGAACAACATTTGAAAAAAAAAATAGAACAAGAGTAAATAAGAAAGTGAAATGAATTCATCTATAAAAACTACGATTAACCTATGGAAAAGAAAACAAGAAGGTGCATATAATTAAGAATATTGCGTATAATTTACTGAATGTGGTTTAAAGAGTCATGAATATAAACTGTAGATAAAGTTCCAGAGGATATAAAATATATGTATAGACGGGGTAAATTTCGCTCCCGCACACCAGACTACCCCCTCGACAGCGGCTCAGGCCTAGGTCCGTTCCCTCGGCGTGGAGCCCTTGAGTACGCTGCCCGCGATACAGTGGCACAAAATCTTACATCACTGCAACAACATTACACATATCACATCCACAGACGTGCATGCACACATGTTTACACATGAAAGTGGAAAGGATTTATTTTTTCCCTTATCGAACTGAAATAATTTAGAAAATTTATAACTCATATAAGTATGAATATATAGCTTCGCTTAGTTTAACTCAGTTAGGTCGTCCTGCATTATGAACTAGGTAACAGCCCAAGCCGAGGTGTGCCGTGCACTTTTGAGTTAGTTGCCAAAATAAAATCGGCTGAGTGCCTTCAGCGTTCGTCTTAGTAGCCCGGTGTTAAGGTCTTGCTAGGCCAATAGCGTAGTCAATTCGAGAAAAAAATGTACAGACACGACATTCAAACTTTGAATAGTATATGTATCTAATAAATATAAAAAATAGAATAAGAATATAATACAGAATATATAAAAACTACTACTAATGAAAATGATGATACAATAACATTGCACCGTATATTTGTAAGATAGAAATAGAGATGCATGCAAATGGATTTTCATCGCTTATCCGAGCAGCGCCCTCAGGTTGTCGGCCACATAACGCTTTGCTCCCTCGTTCGAGGAAATCGAGTCATTAACCTAGTAAATCGCATTGAACCGCAGTAATCTCGCACTGCTCCAAGCTTGCATACGTCCCAGTACAATAGAGTTTATCGGATCTGCGATTCTTTGAGATATACATATCACGGTTTTAAGTAATCTACTGTACGGTTACATACATTGCATGTCGCCCCACTTATTATGTGCGCGTCAGCACATCTGAATTAAAATTATATTTATAAAATACTTTGATAGTCAGTCGCGTTCAAGTACTCAGTTTGGTTGCACAGCAACATCATTATAACACATTAAATAAAATAATTGTGATCTAACAAACAACTTTATTCCCACAAACCCGAAACACATGTAAGGTAAAGACGTGCTCCTCACCCCTACATGTACTAAGAATTGCACGCGGTATGTAGTTTTTTAAGCAATAATTAGGGATTAGGTCAATGGCCCTGCAGGGTTCTCTTACAGGCTGATGATGATACATTTTTATAATCTTTTATAAAAGTATTTTCGATATATTTCCCTTACCAATAAAGCGACAAATACTGTTAATATATGGCGAATCACTGGCCAACTTATATAACAAAAACTTCATTAGCTTACCTTCATTAACAGTTAATTGGCATTCTACGAACCCATTTCATTACTAACTAGTCTTGGTAAAAGGAAAGTACGGCTTCCACGCGACGTAGGAGGATTAATGCGCGTGGGAGTAACCAACGGTCCGAATAAAAGCCTGGAAGCTGTACTAGCTGCACCACGTAACATATGAAACCGAGCTATAGACAAAAGGCATCTTTCACGTGTTATTGAAGTTTCAGTAACAATTATTATTACATTTATATATTATTATAATGTTTGATAAAACATTAATATAGTTTCTTAATCATTAAAGCTTATTCAATAATAAAACACGTTCACTGCAAGTTTGCAGTTTCAGTTTAGCATCAAATATTTTATTGTTAATCTAGCGGGCCTCGCGGACGTCGTTCTGCCTTGATAATAAAAGTCAACCACAACCCCAATTATCGGATCCAATTGTGAATCTAAACCATTCTTGAATCCACCTGAACACACACAAAAGTGTCATCTAAATAGGTCCCGCCGTTTAGGAGGAGTTCAGTCTTAATTATAATCAAAAATTATATTGTATATATTAGGTCTTTACCTATGAAATTGCCGTTTTGTATGAAAAAATTTAAACGAATTTTTTTCATGTATTTTTTATTTGTATTAATCGAAGTAATCACCCATACAATCAATGCATCTTTGCCAACGCAGTGGCAGTTTATTGATGCTCTTCTTAAAGAAATCGGCTGGATGGGAGGCAAGAATTTCTTCAAAGGCATTTTGTACTGCTTCTCGGGTATTGAATTTTTTTCCCGCCAGTTAAGTATTAATCTGTAGGCGCAAGGTCTGGTGAGTAGGGCGGATGACGGAGAACTTCCAACCCCAATTCATGCAACTTGGAGACCATCTGCAGTGCAATATGAGGTCGCGCGTTGTCGTGCAGGAGCAGCGGAGACGAGCGATTGACCAATGCTAGTTGGAGATGTACCAGCTTCTCCATCATTGTGTTCAGTTCTTCACATTACACATCTGCAGTAATGCTCACCCCGTTTGGTAAGAAGCTGTGATGAATCACACCGACGCTAGACCACCAAACAGTGACCATCACTTTTCTAGGGATAAGTTTTCGTTTAGGGCATTGTTTAGGTGCTGAACCAGGATCCAACCAACTTGCTGAGCGCTTGCAGTTATCAAACAGAATCCATTTTTCATCCCAGGTAACAATGCGGTTCAAAATTCCTTCATTTGTGTGTCTGTTGAGCAGTGCAAGATACGTAAAGTTTAATTTTGTTAAAATATATACGATTAGTCAGAGTAATTACAAAAAGAGAAAATACAGACCTTTATGCCTTAGTTAAAATCAGATGGACGTAGTATATTGTTAGATAAAATATCGTGCAATAAAGGAGGGCAATTGAAAAAATGTCTGTTAGAGTACCTTCATCCAACCCACATTCACATATCGAGTTGTCCCTGATTCTGAGCTCTGCGAGATGGACTCGTGGAGAGCACATCACTACAGATAAATCGTTAGTGTACAGATAGTAGACGCAGCAAACTTGTAACAGTCACGAAACTTATAAAGCCACGGCTTACCCCGAATGTTATCCTGAATATATCCGGAAGCATATGATTTGCTTTTAATTTGGCTTTTAATCAGTCTTATTTGGAGAAATCCTGAACATAGATTTATAGCTATCAAAATACCGTATTGATAGCTTCTTTAACGATAAGATAAAGCGTAGCTTTATTATCCTGGATTCCACTATGTCCTCGTATCGATGCCGGAACTACATGAATTCCTAAACAATAACATTAATACAAATGGAATTGATTATGATAACTGATGTTTCATTGGAATATATCTCTTAAAGGCAAACCATTTTATTGATTAAAAACTTCGATCAACAATAACTAGATAAAGGGTCACGTACAAAATCAAATCTAAAAGCTGTTCACGTAAATATATACTTGTGTGTAGCTAAATGTTTACTAAGGGAAAAAAAAAAGTTTTAAAACAGACTTAAGTTTAACCTAATTACAATCATGACACCTTGTAATAAAGTCACAAATGTTCAAAATATTATCTAATACTTACGATAAAATGAGCAAAGCAATAAATTACTCCCCTCACAAATGAAAAAACAACATAAACAACTTATTCTTCCATCAGCTTGATCAGCTTGTATGCGTAGAAATGCTCCTAAGTTTTTGTGAGAATTCTCCAGTGCTCCTATACTTTGGTGATGATACGCTGTTGAGTTAAGTTTATGAATATTCAAAATGTTACAAACCTCTTTCATGGTGTCAGACATGAACTCAGTGCCCCTATCTGTTGCTATGGCTCTGGGCACGCCGTGCTGTAGAATAAAGTTATTAACAAAGGTTCGCGCCACCTCTGTTGAAGTTTTAGATCTCAACGGGTACGCACACACATATTTTGTCAGCTCACACTGCAATGTTAGTATGTAAGTGTAATCATTGACGTCCCTATCAATTGGTCCGACTAAATCTAAAAATATCTTTTCAAAAGCCTCATGAGCAGTTGAAGTAATAACCATTGGTTCCTTAACTTGAATAGTGTATTTTTGTTTCTGACATTTAGGACATTTTTTAACAAAGTTTTTTATATCTGATACAAGTCCTGGCCAGAAATAATACTTTCTAATATTATTGAACATTCTTCTTATGCCAGCGTGGCCGCTAGAAGGCAAAAGATGAAAATAATTTAAAATTACTTTCCTATCGTCCTTGTTTTCTATTCTCTGAATGTCTTTTAAAATACATAATCTAGGCCCTTTTCAACTTGCGTTATTTTTATTTCACTCACGAGTTTATCTACAAAAATATTATTTTTATCATTCTTTATAAAATACGTTCTTCTACGTTATTTTTTCCGCAAAACTCTGACAGCTCTCTCGCATATGCGGCTCGCGTCATTTGTGATTGAATAGCTGGATTTATAATTATAAATATTGTTGAAATATCAGACATATATCTAAAAGAATATTTTCATACGTAACTTTATGTTTTTTACTATAATATTTTTTTTTAAGATGCTCTTATCTACATATCTTAATTCACAAGGATTCATTGGTTTGAAATGAGTTTCTACGACTTTTGGGTGATCAATCCAATTGTTAGTAGTAACCATGTCAAACGAAGAATTCGCATGTAATTGTTTTCTTTGTGCACGAGTCATCACATTCGCACACTCATTCATCTCTTTTAATACATTAGAATGAAATGTCAGGCGAGACAATGCGTCTGCAGCTGCGTTATCTTTGCATTTGACATACTCTATTATAAAAGTGTACTCTTAGCACAAGTCTAAATTTTAGTAACCTAATTAACGGGTCCTTCATATTAAATAAGTAAATTAAAGGCTATGGTCGGTAAGTATCTTAAAAACTTTACCATACAAATATGCTCTAAAGTGCTTTACAGCTCATACCACCGCCAGCAATTCCTTTTCGATGGTCAGGTAATTCTTTTCTGCTTTATTTAAGCTTCTGCTAGCATATGCGACGGGGCGGCCGTCCGAGTTAGACAAAATAGCACCTATGCCGTAACCTGATGCGTCAGTTTGAACTATAAATTGATTATTGTCCGACAAGTCAGGATATTGTAAGACAGGTGGACTCATAACACCAGTTTTTAGTGATTTGAATGACTTTTGACAATTTTCATCCCAGTAAAATTTGACGTTTTTTCTACATAACATGTTCAAATAATGAGCCTTATCGGCAAAATAGAGACTTAGAAATTGAGATTTAATTAGACGAAGCGGCATTTATATATACTACATTACACATGATTATAAAAGTCAACGTTACAACCCTCTACAAAAGATATACAATAACATTCAAATTTAAAAAAATAATGAATTACCTTCGAATTTTTACCTTTAGACGACCATTTGGTATTTTTTAATAGACTGCGTCTTTAAAAGGGAATATTTCGCTAAATAATTTTTTGTACAGTTTAAATTTTGCAACATACAGGTTTATTTAAGTTTCTTTTAAACCGATTATACCTGACATAAATACTTCTTGTTTGTCAGTATTTACTTGCTTTGTCATCCAATTTTAAACAATATTCAAATCAAATGTCTAGTTCATCACAAAGTTAGTTAAAATAATCTACAAAGTTCGAGAACAGGCAAAAAAAACGAATTTATAAAAATGTGGTAGAAAAATGAAGTAATAGAGCAATCATTTACGTCAAGTTCAACGTTATTGTTGATATAATAAAATTGGATGTCTCGGAATAACCCGTCGTTAAATCAGACGTCTTGAAACACATTTGAAGGATTTAGTTTTCTCATTGTGCGTCGAGGGGAGATCGCTGCCCGATCGATACAGACCCCTCCAACTTACGAGATGTCTGGAAACAGAAGCGTCTTAAGCCCACTCTACAGGATGTTCAAATCTGCAATACAAACCGGCTATTAAAAAGCAATATACAGTCATTATACGAAATACAAACATTACAACGCTTATCAAAAGGTATATAATAGTTTGTAACAATTTTCGTATATGTGTTCTAGCTTTTGGACTTGATGGAGAAGTAGTCTGCTATCAAATTATTTTATAATTTTGTAAAGCTTGTGATCATTAATCTGAAGGCATTGACAGACTTTGTAATTACCGGGACTTCGTGAGTTGCAACTATGACTGACGAATCTTTGTGGGCATCATTACATAGTATAAAACAAAGTACTCTGTCATGTCTCTCTGTCTGTCTGTTCGCGATAAACTCAAGAACTATTGAGTGGATTTTCATGCGGTATTCAGTAATAGATAGAGTTATTCATGAGTTTTTTCTATTATCAGGGCGTGACAACGTCCACCGGGACTGCCAGTATTATGTAATGCTCATGCAACGCAGGGAAGTCACTCGTATCAAATCGCATCTCTCCTTCGCAATATAATTCTAATTTTAAACATGCGAAATCAAGTAAATTTAAAAATAAAGCGTTTATCGTTTCTTTTTTTTATGCTGTCTACAATGACGTCAAAATTAATTACATAATTACATACTCGTACTTCGTAAGAACATAGCAATAACAAAAGTGATTAAATATTGTTATTAAATGGCAAACTCGAATTACATTATTTTCATGCTGTTTTCGACAGTAGATAAAGTGATCAGAGCGGTATAACGTCCGCCGGGCCCGCTAGTTTACACATAATAGGTACTTCTATGGAAATATCATTCACGACAATTCTTAAAGCTGAACATGTTTATCAGTGATGCAGATATATTTAGCAATAAGTATATTTTAGCGAATCAACTTATAAAGTGATAGCAAACAAAAATATAATAAATATCAAGTTAAACATATTTGCTAAGTTCGACCACTTTACTGACATACGATATTTTATTTGCAAACGATTAGAGCCTTACTCTGGATTTTATTTTGTCGGTAAACAAATGAATGTAAATATAGCGATGCCGGTCATATCTAGAATAAACTTTGGTAACTTGTGATAAAATTCTAAAAATGTACAGTGTATTTTAGATAAAAAAACAACGTTGAACGTGGTGTACTATAGCATAACTAACGATTGTACAAATTTAAGTGAAAAGGTTTAGGCAGCGATACATATGTAAGCGTCCGAATTCTCGTTAAGTCTTCATTAGAATACGTCAACTTTTCTCTACTTTGTATAAGTATAAAATACATGTGTTATACATACAAACCTTCCGAAATAAATTCTATAAACACTACTACGTGTTTGTAGTATTAAAGAATGAAGGGAACAAACACATAGACAGAAGCAAAAAGTGACATTGTTTCATAATGTGTAACGTATGTAAATAAGCTTTACCTCGTTTCCATAAGTACTAAGTAGTAATACTAGAAGCTAAAAGAGGTAAGTTACATTCAGTACAATAATTATTGGGGTTAAATGCTAATGACAAAATTATAATTAAAAGAAAAGTTAAATAAATATAACTATTTTCTATACATATAATAATAATGTACCTACCTATATCTAACGTGTTTATACTTTTTAGATTTTTGTGAAAAAAATTGTTGCTGGTGCCTTGGAATAAGTAATATGATATATTTTAATCATTTTTAGAAATGTCTGTCTGTAAAATCATTAAGCATATCCTCGAGTAACATTTTAGTCTTAGTTTCATTAAAATCGGTTCACTCTAGCAAAAGTCATTATAATTTTAATGAAGACGCGGACGGAGCCGTAGGCACAGCTAGTGTATTTATAAAACCATTTTCATGATAACAAAGTCGCGCGCACAGGTTGGTGTTAAGTATTTTTTTAAGAGACTCGCTTCATATGTTCCTATTTAAACCTTTTCATGTGATAAAGTTAAGGTAAATATTTTGATATCCAAAAATAGTCACGACAAAGAACACGATAATAAGTCTTTTATGAAACGAAAGAGTCTAAAAATAATTCGCCCTAAAAATGTCGAATCTTTACCGGTAATAAATGACTCGGGATCGTTACGAACCGTTACATCGGCAATAAATTGAAACCGAATATATAATGTAGGCATGTAATTCTAAAGAAAAAATTTCACATAACTTTTTTTGACGATAGATAACAGAACCTATTAATTATTTTAAAGTATACAGTTGGAGAATGTTATTGTAACTTTTTTGTACTCGTACTCCATTGGGCACAGGTAAGGAGTGCCGACAAAAATAAAAACTAAAAACACTCAAAATAACTATGTTCTTTTTTGGAATTTTAAAACAAATATAGTCTGAATTAATGAATTTTTATGATTTATAAATATAAATTATTAACACTAGTCTGTTTTTCACATTTATTGGTACTCCGATCATTAATTATATACATTTTCCTACAGTTTATTAATTGGTTAAATATGTGATACACTGCACAAACACAATACAAAATATCAATGTTACGTATACAAAGGCCGCTATACTACGCGTTGCTAGTTTGGAGGAAGCACAATACGTCACGAGAATGTCGGAGTTCCGATCGAACCGTCGACTCGAGCGGTTGTCCGTTTTGCTGCGCGCGCTAAGTTCGATTTTAATACTCGTGATTTAGTGACGTCAGTTATTGTTTGTTTCGATCCGGCACACCTGCGCTTCACAGGTGCGCTGCACCTGCGTTCTTTTTCTTGGAACTGAGTGAGACCTTTCCTTGTATTTATTTATTGCTTTATCTATTTCTTGGTATATTTATTTATTTACTCTTTTGTTTATCTATTTATTTACGTATTTCTTTAATTCTTCAGTGATTTATTTTTAAATTTATTTTCTTTTTATTGTTTGTTTATTTAAGTAGTCTTATGTTATTTTTCCCCTGTCTCGCTCAGGTACTTATTTGCGTTGTTTTCCTATTTTGTTTAGTTTTAAACAGCTCCCTTTGATCCGGACTCGGGATAGTCCGTTAAATTCATTAAGGCGCGCCCCCCTGCCCCTCTGGCAAGGAGGTTTCACATGTCTTCCCCCGCCCCACTCCCCTCCTCAGGCCACGGTATGGCCGCTGAACAAGAGATCAGTCTCTTAGAGACTGAGCTCATTAGCCTCCGCGGCTTCATAGCCGCTATCTGTCCTCGTCTCGTAGACGATTACGATGCGTACGCTGCAAAGCATCGCACCGAGCTCCCTTACTCCTCGAAGCCCACTCCCTCGATCTATGCCAAGATCGAGGCTTCCAACAACTCCCCAACCCCAGCCGATCGCGATAGCGATGACTCCGACTCCGACTCCGGCTCCGACATGGAGCAAGACCCTCCTGCTCAGCAGGATCCCCCTGCCGAGCAAGCCCCTCAGGCTGAGCAAGCCCCTGCTGCGGACGATGGCTTCACCACCGTCACGCACCGCAAACCGCGCAAGAACAAGAAGCGCCCGAACTCACCTTCCGATCCGGAGGACAAATTGCCCTCTAAAAAGATCGCAAACGTCGATGGCGCGAAAGTGCCAAAGGCGACACCAGCGCCCTCTAGACCCGACTCGCCCGTGGCCGCGGGTTCCGCAGTCTCGGGCAAGAAGCCCCGCCCACCGCCCCCCGTTACGATCCAAGACAAAGCGTCTTGGGTTGAGATTTCTAGCCTGCTGGAAACGGCAGGTATCCCTTACACCTCCGCCGTGAATACCGCTGTAGGTATTCAGGTGAAGGTAGCCACGTCCACCGCCCATCGCAACCTCACTCGTTTCCTTCGGGACAACCAGTGGGGCTATTTCACGCACTCTCTCGAAGAGGAGCGTAAACTACGGGTTGTGATCCGTAGAGTCCCCTCAGAACTCCCGACTGACGACATTTCAGACGACCTCAAGGAACAGAAGATTCCTGTTCGCGAGGTTCATCGTATGCGCTCTCCGCGCACCAGGGCTCCATATGATATGGTTCTCGTTGTCCTCGATCGCACCCCTCAGGGGAAAGCGATTTTTAATCTTACATCCCTTTGCGGCCTCTCCGGCGTCATAGTCGAGCCGCCGCGCAAAACGTCTGTGCCCTCGCAGTGTCACAACTGCCAGGTGTACGGACACTCCGCACGAAACTGTCGCCTGAAACCCAGGTGCGTTAAGTGCCTCGGCGACCACTCCACTAGGGAGTGTTCTCGCACGAAAGACGCCTCCGACCCTCCGAGCTGTGTTCTGTGCCGCGGCGTGGGCCATACCGCGAATTATCGCGGATGTCCCCGCGCCCCGCGCACAAAGCGCCCTCGATACCCCAGGCAGGCGTCGCCGTCTAAGACGGCCGCTGCCCCCGCCCGTCCTCGACCTCCGCCTCTCATGTCTCGAGAGGCCTTCCCGAACCTGCCGGGCACGTCTCGTGCACCGGCAGCGTCCGTACCCACGACTAGTGCGCCCCCCCGCCCCTACCGGGCCCCTCAGGCCCCGTGGGCTCCTAAACCCGCGTCCCAGCACACTCCCAAACCTCCGGCGGCTAATCCTTCACAGGATGACCCCGCATACTCCTTTTCCCTATCGAGTATTGACTACGCAGGTCAACTACTCATTTTCCACGAGATCTCGGAGATCTCGGCGTACGAAGAGTGCTCTCGTAATCCGCTACTAGGTGCCGTCACGGCAATCCATAGATTTCCAGCCATCGCGGCTACACTACAAAGGCTCGCGCGCGCAGCTGTTAAAAAAATAAATAACTCAAATAAGATAGAGTAAATCGCGTATTTACGTCTATCTTCCCCTAAAAATAACCGTCAAACAATAATAATAATTTTTGTTATGTCTATTTTTAGACTTCGGTGCCGTCACCGTTAGTAAATTTAAATTCAATCTTATAAAATGCGTGTTGCGCCCACGCTTTTGTAATCGATCCCTATTAGCTCCCGCACACTTCGCGGTTCTCAATAATATCTCGAGCCTAGGTCGTCCCCGCGCGGAGCCCTCTTGATATTATTTACGCGATACAGTGACTCACCTACATCACTTGAACAGACATATGAGATCATCTCTCTCACACACTTCGATATACACGTATTCATTGGTGAATCATGCAATTTTCATTGCATAATTCACAAATGCATATATGTATGAATAGCTTAGTATAGTTTAGCTAGGACAGACGCGTCTTTTTCGGTAACAGCCCAAGCCGAGGTGTGCGTGCACCCTTGTGTATGTTACCCAAAACCAAAATCGGCTGAGTGCCCTAAGCGCTCGGCCTTAGTAGTCCGGTGAAGCTGTAAAGCCCTTGCCAGGTCAATAGCAGAAGCTGTTAAGACCTTGCTGGGTCGATAGCATAGTCAGTTCGAAAAAAAAAAACATAAGAGCCAGCAACAGTGTAATGTAGTCAATCCCTTTTTCGCGTTGTATTTTTGCCGTGAATACTTCTGTAGCGACTTTGAGCGATATAATAAAAAAATAGGGTAGGAGAAAAGCTTATGGGTTCACGTCACCGAGCTCAAGCCTAGGTCCGTTCCCTCGGCGTGGAGCCCTTGAGTACGCTGCTCGCGCGATACAGTGGCACAAAATCTTACATCACTGCGACAACATTACACATATCACCTCCAACACGTGCACGCATACACGCTTACACATGCAAGTGGAAGGGTTTTATCTTTTTTCCCTTATCAAACTGAAATAGTTTAGAATATTATCCGATACGAAATATATATAAGAGTTATTGAGTTATGTATGCTTGGTACACATATATATTTCAACAACTCATATATGTAAGAATAGTTAGCTTAGCTTAGGTTAGCTCACATAGGTTGCGAATTGCATGTATCAGACAACAGCCAAAGCCGAGGTGGCACCCTTGAGCTAGTTGTCAAAATAAAATCGGCTGAGTGCCTTAAGCGCTCGCCTTAGTAGTCCGGTGAAGCTGTTATGACCTTGCAAGGTCAATAGCGTAGTCAGTTCGAAAAAAAAATAAGTCACGAGCATGTCGTTGACGTTTCAAAAGCATATCGACATTATTAGTGACGCGAACCCATAAGTTTTTCTTCGACCAAAAATCGCTTAACACGGCTAAAGTTTTCACTTCAAAAATATTACGTGGAGGTTATGTTACGGACATTCTATACGGACAAAATGATAGTCTTCCGTTGTGAGCACATCATACAAAAACTATTAGATAAGTTTCGATCGAATTGAAAATTAACACAATATCTTCATCTATACTAATATTATAAAGAGGTAAAGTTTGTGAGTTTGTGACGTTGTAAGGGGTAATCTCAGGAACTACTGGTCCGATTTGGAAAATTCTTTCAGTGTTATATAACTCATTTACCAGGGAAGGTTATAGGCTACGTACGAAGTAACGGGCAGAAGCTATTAATTAATTATATTATTTACACTAATATCACTAATTTAAAAAAAATAAAAAATAATGCAGACGAAGTCACGGTTATAAGCTAGTATGTAATGCAGTAACAAATAATATAATGAATAATCTATAATGTACAAGGTTCAATAAGGCCAGATTGAAAGTGATTTCGCATCAAGGAATGTAAAGTTTACACTTCCAGTTTTTTTAATGACTTGTACAAATATATACGATGGTTGATTGTATACAGTGTTATAAGAAATTTAATGAGAATATTGAAGAAACCAGTCTGTCATATAAATAACCTAAAAAGTAGTTATAGTATTTTCTTTTATCGGTGTATGCGATAATTGCAGTCGATTCAGCACTAATTTTGGTGCTGGAACGCAATTCAGTTGAATGTTTTTTTTTCCTCAATTATACATTGTAAATGTGTTTTATAATTGCTATCACAACAGTTTAAATATTATTAGAAGCTATTAGTTTTATATCTAAAAAAATGTTTTGATATTCACCGGTAGCCATAACTGTCTCAGTCTTAGTAACTTCTGGAATATTCTAACAAACGGTAACAGATTAGTATTCTCCTATCCATTGTGTAATATCCTATTTTATCTAAAGTCGTAACGTGATTTATTGTGACCTAGATAATCTCAATTGTACGTCAATTCTAGTTAGAGAGAGCCGTTAGTGAGTCATTATGTGTAATTAATCGCTAAGTTCGAAGTTGAATGTTTGTTTCGTGCAAAATTTATCACAGTCTTTAAGATTTGGACGAATATTATTCTGTTTTCATTTACTGGATATGTGTTTTTTATAATACTGTACATACTATTATAATAAAAATAGCGGGAACAAATGATATATCGACAATTAATTCCCAGCCACCGCTATCAAGCCGGTCCTGCTTAAATACTGGGTGTTAGGTTAGACGCCGGCAATATTTTTATAGGATAATCATTAGTCGATTCTCGTTCTAAATCAATTTAAAAAAATTGGTGCTTAATATTTGACTTAATTATCTAGAGAAAAACAAAACTGATATGCACTCAACTCTAGGTTATTTACACAAAAACGAATTGGTGTAATAAATACGAAACCTCGGCCCGCACCCCGCTTCCCTTTGTTCGACCGTGCGGAATTCCGACGATAAGCCGTTCCGTAATGTTTAGCCTTGAAAAGCGCCCCTTTAATTTTGTTCATTGAACCGTTAAAGTATCGTTCCCATACTTTAAAAAGTTTTAGAACCACCACCACACGGTTGAAGGGTGTTAACCTTTAAACAGTCACGTGTAATATCTTCGTTTTCGATTTCAGTATCGAATGGTATGGTAAAGAGCGAACGCTCTGGTTTGTTCTGCAGTTTCACTGAAGGTAAAGGTTCTGTGAACATTGTTCGATCCAAGATGGAGGTCACTGTAAATATATGATTTTGAAGCCTATTGCAAACCGCGAAGATAGACAGTCATAGATATCATCGCCTTTGTATTACTGCGGGAAATAATTTAAAAAACTTGACAAATTATATACCTAAGCCTTCCTCATGAATCACTTTATCTACTGGCGAAAACCGTAAGAAAATCCGTTCAGTAGTTTTTGAGTTTATCACGAACATACAGACAGACAGACGTGACAGAGAACTTTGTTTTATAACATGCATTGATATATGTTAAAGTAAGATTGTTTGTTTATTTGTTACACTTTCATGCTTTAATTACTCAGACAGTCTTCACGGAATTCAGCTTACTCGTTATCAGGAGTACAGAAAATGATATAGGGTACCCTTTCATCTAAAAAAAATGTATTGTACTCGAGGGGTGAATTAAACCTATATTAACGCGAGTGACTCCGCTAGCAAAACTAGTCACGTTATGATATATTTCATGAATTCCAAAAAAAATTGTTTCCTCTCTTTAGATTCGGGATGCCAAACATCTGAAACTTTATTGGTTTTTCTTTACTTTGACATACACCACATAAAGTTTTTTGTTATCACATTTCTAGATTACTTATTATTTGTCAGATTATTTGCCATAACACATATTCTGTGAAAATATCAAGCGAATACCTATTTACGGGTCATATGATAGATCCATTAGATCAGCTATACACAAACTGTAGCCCGCAGGCCACATGCGGCACGCCGTGTCTTTGCAATTGGCCCACCTGATTATACTTTATTTTCAATTATTTAAAATTTCGTACCCATTTCTGCTATGAGCACGCTGAGTAAATTAAATAGATCCCAGATACCAAGTTATACCAAGTTTGTTTCATTGGACAACCATTTTTCATGTTGTTACATTTAAAATTACGTTTTTTATTTAATACCTAAATATTTGTAGTTTGTGGCCCGCGACACCATGAGGGAAACGTGTTTGTGATCCGTTTAAAAAAAGGTTGAGTATCACTGCTTTAGATATTGCCTTTTCTGAGAACGACATCTTAATATAATTTATTGGTAGCTATAAATACAGAATTACGTTCCTGGAATTGTAATAAACAAAATATACGAGATAAATATTCTCTCGAGTTATTCGTCTAATTTTTGCTTATTCCTTTCCCGATAAGAATTCGTACATGTATATCAATATTAAAAATCGGCGGAATTTTCGGAGCCAACAAACCAATCGAAATAATTCAGTATATCCATCTCAATCGGAATACGATACAACCGGGCGGAGTGTATACAAATAAACACACTATAAAACACACGAGTTTTACGTTACCACAGTTGTAAATCTGCTGACACCGCTATCCGACTCCACGTTACGCTTTCTGTTTCGTTTACAAGTGTACATTTGCGGCGATTTATCTCCGCAGAATTGAATGAACCGATGAGTTTTGCATTTGATTGAACTGTTGATATAATTAATAAACACCGTCGCGTTGGTACGAAAGAAACAAATTGCGAATCAAAACAAAAGACATACACAGATTCTGATTAGTGTATTATTCCTTCCTTTTTCGATATGGCGTCTGACCGTGTGACAGAAGAAGAAGTATAAGTACAGTATAAGAACACTCTGTTTGTTTTTATATATAAAAAAGAGCTAATATCCAGAACTAAGGCATTTAATTCAGAAAAAGTACTAAGTCAAATCTATATTAAAACGAGCGAAGCAGCGGGCAAAAATTACTAATATATAATAGCTAAATGATATACTTGCTTGCTTTCTTTAATAACTCTGGGAATATTGAACCCTCCCAATGGGTAAGAATGAAAAGGTTTGATTGCCCCTCCAAACACAAAGGTTCGGATACATAGGGTCCTCGATTGTTAAGGGCCCGCGTCTGTTGAGGACTAAGGGCTAAGAGAACCCTTCTGCTTAGACGGTGGGAGCGTTGAGCTAGACTCGCTAGGGCGAACAAGTATAGGCATTATTGAGAGGCGATGATATCAATAAGACTTCAATTAACTTCAATTTTATAAGTTTTTTACATCTATAATTTCAAAACCGCCTTGTTTATTTTCCTCTCCCTAGACGGATTGACCAATTTCAGTGAATTTTATCGTTGTACTCTAATCACCTGGTTCACCCTTAGGTATAGATGGGTCCAATAGGTGGCGCTGTTAACAATCAAAATCAAAAATACTTTATTCAGTTTAGACACTAAGAAGGCGCTTATGAATGTCAAACTACCACCGGCTCGGTGAACAACCGAATTATCAGGAAGAACCGATACTCGATCTGGTTTATCTTTTCACTATTATGTTGTCGACATCCCTTTTTTGTTTATTAATATTTCTAGTCACTTCTTTTTGAAATCCTTAATTCAATAAATCATATAACCGTACATATTTCAGCGTCTTAGCTTTTCTAAATATGTTGAATTAATTCTCTTTTTATTTGTGAAAGTATGTGGCAGGATGCATACATTACAGATCCACTAGATATTTATGATTTTCCGGTCCGTCTCAACTTTTTTACTGTTTGAATCTATTACGAGGTGCCATTAATTAAACTGTATTTGAATTTTTGCCTCCAGATTTATTTTCTGGATAAAAGACACTTAATAGTCTTTTTTGGACACTTGACATAACCTAACACTTCATGATGATCGGTTAAGACGTGAAAGCGTAACAAACAAACAAAAAAATTGTTTTTTTTATTGTAGCACAGCAAAGTGACTGCACTGTGCCTGATGGTGAGCAAAGTACAATCGAAAAATAATGGTGACTACCGAGAGATGCGTTACCCCTCGCCGGTCGCCGCTGTCATGCCGGCTTTGAGCGAACAACCTCCGTTCATGTCCAGAGGTGACCAGTGTAATCACTACTGGATATGCATGAGCTGATCCCGAAACGCGACGCGCAGAACGAATCACTATTACGGGCGCTACATGCATGGTGGTCGCAACCCAGTCGGGCTTTAAAACCCTACCATCCCGATTTATAATATGTTGAAGCGATGATGGGTCAGTTGATAACGTGTTCGGATACCGCGTCGATAAACGTAGGATCGAATCCTTACAACTAAGTCGGATATTTCCGTGAAGGGAACATTATGATGAAATCATAGCATGATGGTATGATATGGTATTTTTTAAGTCAGCCTGGCTAGCTACTAACCTCAAGTTGAAAGTCTATCGCCAAGCAACTATTGAAGTGTCCCGGCAGCTTATTTTATATATATCATAGGAGACAAACGAATACGCCAGTCACCTGAGGTTAAGTGATCACCGCCGTCCATAGACACTAACGACACCAAGGGAGTCGCTAATGCGTTGTCAGCCTGTGTTTGGCGCTCTCAATGACCGAACGAAACGCAACAATGCAAGCACTGTTACTTCACGTCGATGTTTCTGTGGGTCGAGTGGTAGTACCCCGGGCTAGCCGACCCATTCTTGCTGAAACCAGTAATAGCTTCAGCGTGGCTCTACCACGTATACTGCTGGTATAGCACTTAAGAGCCAGTTCCTTCTAGGTTTACGTGTTGACCGTTTTAGACTATATCGTAATTTAACACCAGATGGGATTGCAGTCTAACACTAAAACCTATAGAGGATAAAAAAAAAGTTAAGTAGTTAGGATTTAGTATCAGAAGATATGCAGACATTTTAACGAATAAAAAAAATATATTCATCTGTATAAAAATTATAGCAAAAGTTCCCCATAGTCGACTTTAAACTCAGTTAATTTTTATAAAGCAAGTAAAAAATTATTCAACTCCACTACGAAATGTACGTTATTTAAAACATTTCCTTACGACTCGTTCAAAAGGAAATTGCACCGTAGAGATTTCTCGATAAGAACTTTGCTTTTTATCGTGTGCTGTTAAAGGCCGGAACTCGTCAAATAAAAAAAGAATTAGGCGGTATTAAAGTCATTTGCTTGAACATTGCCCACCTGTGGCCGATGTTTATTTACTTTATTTTATGGCGGCCATACCACACGCTTTAGGTCACGGTCTTAGAGTAAGCGTTTAGTTGTACGCGCTGTAGTTTCTTTTCAGCATCGACTGCTGACGTTAAATAGAAGTAAGTATTATAATATGCTCCTAAATTTCATCGTAATAAAGTTAAAATTGTGATAAATTTAAAAACTAAATTACATACAGATTTTGTTATTAGTAATAGCATTGCTCACTAGACCACCATAATATGTCCCATTTAGAGACAAATTGCCGCCCTTGCCAAAAAAAGGACAAAATTACACCCTTTTAATACATATCATACAAACCTATATATAATACCTATATAAACGCAAAAAATATTCAACAGACCTTAAAGATTCTTTCACCTATAGGAAAGTAAATTATTAGCGAATAAAACGGGCTATGTTTTATTTTCAAAATGTATAATAAGAAGAGCGAAGCCTCGCTCAAAAGATAGTTTTCAATAAAAAGGAAAAAATATATAGAGATTGAAAATGCAAAATATGACAAAAATGTATAAACAAGCAGTAAAACAGAGTAGAGTGTAATCTAGAACTATCTGTACTCAACATCAAATTATTAACCTGCTTTACCTGCATTAAATTATTAAAAATGCTTACATAATCTATCCAAAGGAACTGTAGGGACACATAGTAGGCATGTAAGGCAGAGTGCAAGGTAAGCAAATAATTAATTATATGAGAGCGGGACGTATGAATGGCGAGCCAGTTACTACGCGCTGGCCCGCACAAAAGTTCTTAGATACGGGGAATATCAAAATTAAAACGGCGCAAGCAAACAATTGCCTTTTTCAATTAAATAAACCCAATAGTGAGGACCTTCGTTAGCCAGCAGGAGCAGTCACTCAATTCTACACACCCTTCTCTAAAGAGCTATAACTCCAGTTATAGTAAATAACTAGCCCGCGACTTCGTCTGCGTGGAAGCTTATTTAAAAAACAGTGATTAATAAAGTCTCTGAATGTGTGAAGTCCATTTACTTGTCTACTTTTCTCTCGTGCTTACGCCGCGTCGTTATTAAAACTACAATAATTTTTGATTGAGTGCACCGATTTGAATGAAAAAAAAACTAAGTTACTCCCGAGGATATGTTATATGATTTTCTTGCTGAGGTTTTACTGTGAATCTAGTACTTTAGCAGTGATGCGTGTTCATACAAACAGACAGACATTTTTAAAAATTATTGATTTTCTATTACGTATTCCTAGATGCAACAAATTTTTTCTCGAAAATCTGAAGAGACAGGCACGTTAGATTTACATTGTTTTTATATGTATAAATTACCATAGTGACTTCCCAGACATAAGTATGTGTGGTTCATAATCGATTATGTTCATAGATAAATATAAACTGGTTAATTCCTTTCATTTAGACTAATATCATATCTATTATATATAGATGGCTATGTGGTTAATTTATACGCGGTAGAAGTAGGAGCGAGAGGTATACCAGCAAAATCTCTCTATAACATTCTGAAGGACCTTGGCCTGTCGAGAACTGCAGTAAGTTCTATTTTAGAACGAGTATCAAAGGCTGCACTAACAGGTTCCTACCAGATTTGGCTAGGCAGGGCGGGAAACTCGAGCAGTGAAGGTGAGCGTTGATGCGCATCTTAAAGGGGGCCTCCTTAAACCTACACCTGGGTCGCAAGTCCTGGGAACTGGTCCGAGCTTTTTCCTGGGCCACACGATGGACCCGGCACCCGCACGGTGAATCCATGGAATGCTAAGAAGTTCGTCTCTCTTTATGTATACTTATATAATATAGAAATGAATATAGAAATAATATAATATAGTAAATTAAATATTCTAATAATATAGAAATACTATAGAAATGATAACTATTTTAATATAATTGTATAGCAGTAAAATTATCTTTTTTATCACCGCTATTTCACGGGCGATATAAATAAGCTATTACAAGATTATAATAAAGCAAACTCATTGAATAGCATTATAGCAAAATAGCAGTAATTTGTGTCCCATTTGACATGCATTACAATCATATTAGCAAGATGTAGAGTTTTAATTTGGATATTGTATTCTATTGTCCATTTCATTAAAAGTATTTTAAACTAAATGACTGTACGCTATGATTCTAAAGAGCGGATTTAAGGACTCGTTGCATATAAAATAGCGGACTGAAAAACCAATCTTGAAAGCAATTCCTATCTCGCTTAGAAAGATTTTACTCCAATCAAACAAAGTTTTGCATTTAAGTAAATTAAAGGATTCTTGATGGATTCTATCGCTTAAATTTAACCTTCAGCGGTACGACCGTACCCGATCTGAAGTGCTCTAATAAATCATCGTAAGAATGTAAGAAGCACTTAACAATGAAAATGTTAACACAGTCTGTCATCATATTTATGTATTGCCAATCAGTTTGATACATTAAACATTTATACACAATAGATATACGTGCTTTATCTGTTTATATTTTTTACTAAGATATATCGATATATATTTATCATCTGGCTTGAATATATTAATAACTTTACCCACGGTTCCAGTCACGTGGAAGTTCTTTCATGGATAATAAAGTGACTAAGCTATTTACGGTTAGGGTAAATATACCCTTTAATTTAATAAAATTGTCTATCACTAGCTACTGCCCGCGATTTCGTTCGCGTGGAAGTTGAAAATATTCTTCATTGGTGCTCCGCTCCTATTGGTCTTAGCGTGATATATATATAACCTTCATCGATAAATGAGTTATCTAACACTGAGCTTAGCGCGTTCAAGCAAACAAACTTTTCAGCTTTATAATATTATGGGTAGAGAAATTCAGATAAAACACCATAAGGTTTTGGCACCCTAACGTACATAATGAGGAAAATTAGTGGGTCTTAGTAAGAATCAAATAAGACTATGCTATTGGTCCATTCAAGTGTAACTTTATAACATAACTTTTGTTAATGGTGGTAGAGCCACGCTGAAACTATTACTGGTTTCAGCATGAATGGATCGGCTCGTCCGGGGTAGTACCACCCTCTCATAGAAAACCGACGTGAAGTAACAGTGCTTGCATTGTTGCGTTTCGTTCGGTCAGTGAGAGCGCCGGAGACCCACCTCCCCTCCCCTCTACTCCTCTCCTTCCCCAAATCCCTTCCCCCAAAGGGAGGCAACGCACTTGCGACTCCTCTGGTGTTGTTAGTGTCCATGGACGGTGGTGATCACTTAACAGCAGGTGACCCACCTGTTCGTTTGCCACTTATGAAATAAAAAAAAACTAACTTTTAAATCAAGTGTAACTTGCTACAGATGGTTAGTTACCTTCCATAATGTAGTGCCAAGCTAATTTGAGAGCTCGCAAAGTCGATTCTTGCTAGGGCCAAGTAACTCTCGCCTTCACAAAACTTAAAGTGGATACGTTGGTATCTTATGTATACTAAAGTATATGCAAAATCATCAAAATTGTGGTCGTCTAGTGGTCAAAATTCGATTATAATTCATTAAATTTTTAAAGAGTCAACATTAAGGAAAAAATAACATTCTCCAATTTTTTTAAGTGAAAACTTCTTTAGGCGCGCTGAGTATTTTTTTTGGCTGGAGACAAACTTATGATTTCGCGTCATGACATGCTAGTAAGCGTGACCGATCGTATCAGTGACGCGTAGTAGCGGCCTGTGTACATATAATATTGATATTTCGTATTGAGACTGTGCAGCTCATCATATATTTGATTACTTAATAAACTAATAACAATGTATATAATTATTGCTCGGAGTACCCAATAGATGTGAAAACATGACTTATGTTGATAATTTCAATACGTATACAAATTATGAAATTTATAAATACAGAGTATTTTTTATTTTAATTACTTATACAATTAATTAATTTAAAAATTCAGAAGAGAACATTGTTTTTCCATTATTTTGAGTTTTCACATCTATCGGCAGTTCTTATGACTTTTTTATATAAAAATTTCAGAATTAAGGCAATTTTTTGTCCTCACCATCGACAAGTCGAAGCTTTAATTTATAAGACTGTTTGTCATAATTCACAATCCTTACATCTAATAATCTAAAATATTTGTACACTTTTTGTCAAAAGAATCTTATTAACATTTAAACTTACAAACAATTGCAGTCGAATTTCGAGTAATGGACGAACACTACTAGTAATTTAATGCAAAAAAGATATATTTAAAGTAAACGGTTTTTAATTCTGGATACAATATGTCAGAAAGCCTACGTTCATAGCGGTCAAGGTAATTCGGCGCTAAAACAATGAACAGTAAAAACAAAGATATAAAAATTATTTTAGCTACACAACTCATGATCAAGACAAAAATACTCTTCATAATGGCGACCTTTGTTAGTGATACCTGATTATTTAATTTTACAGCAGTTATCTACAATAGTTTATAACGGCTATACGGTGAATAACGTTATTGCGATATTTAACAACAATTATAGTTATAGACTGTTTTCAATTATCCTGCTGTTGGGTAATATATCGTATTACAATTTGTAAATATGATATGATTATGAAATTAATATCAGTTCTTCGTTATACAATACGTTTGAATAATGTGTAGTCTTCTCCCTTTTACACCTATTTGTTATTCCATAATCCTTTCTCTGTCGTTGCCAATAATAATAACGGACTATAGGTAATTGTTTACCGTAATATTACGTCTTCAGTTATTAGTTATTACTGACACTGGAATTTTGAATGGAATAATTTCACGTATTTCACGTATATATGTGGTTTGCAGCTAGATAAATTAAAAAATATATACGTATATCATCTATATTTAATTGGACGAAGATAAAAGAGTTCAGTACCATTTTCTCCTGTTTTGTCAACGGTTTTTTTTTCTTTCTGTTAGATACATATTTATGAGCTTTTCAATAAAAAATGGAAATATAAATTTCTTCTTTAGCAATACCTTAAGTCTACAATCATCAACACTCGTAAAATACTCACTACAAATTTGACTATTTTGGAAAAAAATAAACAAAATTATTACAGACAATAATATGATTGTATTAAAGTGAGTAGATAATTTTTATACGCTTTATTATGATCTTAAATAATTAAAGTACTATGTTATTCCAAAATTAAATATATCATTCACACTTACATATAGATAGATCTCTCTCTTCGTATCCATTCAAAAATGTTCGACGTAAAAATTCCAAGGTGAGACGCGTATAAGCTTCACGTAACCTGGTAATTACATACATAATTACCAGGTTATAGCCGGACATATGGTTTACTTCAAACGGTTGTAAGCGAATTTATATTAGAATCCAACACACATTGTTACACGGTCAAATATTCGACAATACCTATTGTTCCTTCGAACTAGACGTGAAAATGTATTTTTTCCTTCTAAGAAACTTGTACTAGCGTGATATTTCATACTTTACTAACTGTCAGCCCCAGCGTCGTGATAAGGAAGAAAATAAGACAAATTTTATACTATTTATTTATTCTGGCTCAACAACAGAGAACAGACTACACTAAATACACGTTAATAAGTGTAGCTTACAGAAAACTAAATTTGTTTTCCTATTAATGTTGGTCACAACATTTTACAAAATTATAGAAATAATTTAAAATAACAAAAAATAATTGTTACCACCATTAAAATCCTTGTTTGTATTTCCATAAAATATATCCAAATCCCCTGCGTTATTACTGTATGCTCTACACATTCTATATAATGGATTATATTAAGAGACATTATTTAAGCAATGTATATTTGTGTAATATTAACAGTTTGATATATATGTATATTCTAAATTTTATTAATTAATTATAATATTAATTAATCTTAATAGTCTAATAAGTAAGTCACTTACGGCACTAACGGGAAATAAATTTTGTAAAGATTTTTTGTTCAATTACCCACGACACAGGATTCAGTTCCTAGTGTGGGAATCTACAGTTGATGTTTATGCCATTTAAATCATTTTTGTTAAATGAAGACTTATTTTTTTTATGTGGAACTTGGAAAATATTTTCATTTCGGCTGACTCTTGTGATTATTGATAGTTGGCTTAACCAGTTGATAATATTTTGAAGATCTTTTTTGTCACTCAATCATTTTTATATGAATATTTTCTTTTTCTAGCCCAGATTTTTAATTTTTAAGTATGATTTTTGAACCATTTTCTTTCATACAAACCTTGTTATACCAATTACAAACATAACAAAAAAGAATTAACCAGATAGAGGCAGCTATTCTGAAGTGGTACTCTTACATACAATCGACAATTGATTTTTATTTATATACAAGCGGGCCGAGCGGATGTTGTCCTGCCTTGATAATAAAAAAAAACTTAAAAATCAACCGCAGCGCCACCTACCGGAACTAAATCTGAACCTAAACCTACCGTATATCCCTTTGTTCGACCGTGCTGCATTCCGACGATAAGCAGTTACGTAATGATTATTCTTGAAAATCGTCACTTTAACGCTATACATTGAACTCGAATGTGATTTTTTACGTTTAGAAGTATCGTTCCCATACTTTTAAAAGTTTTAGAACAAACTATAACTAACGTTCTCTTTGTTCTTTTTTATTGTTTGTTTTGATATTATTATTTTATATGTTAAATACCAAAGGATTGCAGGGTGTTAAAACATAAACCGTCACCTGGTATATAAAGATATTGGGATCAAGATAAAGTGGCATCCATGTTCATGTCCATAGTATAACGTCATCCATAGTGAAGTCATTGTTACGATTTGATTAATCAATCTACGTATAATATATATTTCAGTATATTGAAAATGAATTCATATACACATACTACATGCAGTTTTATACTTATGTATATGCAACGATTATAAAGGTATAGTCTTTGGCTAACGAGACTCGATAAATACCACTCAAACTTCAAAGGATGAATGAATTTCGATCAAATTTCAACAACTAAATCATTATATAGATCAGTATATTTATACACTTGTTATTAACTTCTTAATTTATCGTTATTACCGATCACAAAAGTATATGTTCTAGGTATATAGTTACGTCAGAGCCTTAGTAAATAACCCTTATGTCTTCTTACAGAAAAGAAAACATGGAGCTAGCGCGAACCGAATCAACTTGGACAATTAAAAACAAACAAACGAAAAAACACAAAATCAAATTGAAGTGTCATCGTATATGTTTAAACATCATAAAAATGAATAACAATATAATTTATTATTAAATGTAAAAACAAAATGCCATAGGATCTATCGTAAAAGTGAAGTATATAATGAACACAGAATGACGGATAAACAGGCGCTGTGATGGGGTGCGGTCAGAGCAAAATTAATCTCTACCCGAGACGGAACAAAAATGGCGGAAAAGGGAACAGTGCTAAGAAGTCAGGTATGATAGATATATATTTTTATTCAATAGGTTTATGTGTTGTTAATCTAAGTACTATATAATATCTGTCGGGGCGACTTTGAGGTGGCAGTTATAAAAGCATGTACGCGTTTTCCTATAGACATTATTTTAGTTGCCGATACAGTAATCCACTACCGTGTATACTTAAATAGTTACAAATATATATTGAGATGTTAACGGCCCGAGCATCCATGTGAGACTGATCCCCACTCCATTTTCGCTACGCCTTTTATAAGCTTGCATCGTATTAGAGGGTAATATTTATTTACAAATACTATTTGACGGTAGAGCGGGCATTTGCGCCGACATATCCATGTTTAGCTGATTCTGAACAGGGGGTATGTTTACGTGTGTAAGACTGCTCACCGTTTTATATATGTATCCACATATATTCATAAATTAAGAAAACTGTGAGTAGTGCCATACATACATATATATGGCATATTTTGTCACTAGATGATTTAACAGATTTTAAATACATTTGATTAACAGCTCCTTCCTATATATGATCAAGGAATTTTAAGTCTTTTTATTTATCTCTGCTTATAATTATATATGTTAACTAGCGGGTCTGTCGGACGTTGTCCTGACTTGCTAATAAAAAAAAACCTAAAAGTCAACTGCAACGCCACCTACGGGGTCCAATTGAATCTAAACCATTCTCGGATCCTCTGGAACACGTACACAAAATTTCATCAAAATCGGTCTAGACGTTTAGGAGGAGTTGAATGATATACAGAAGAAAATTATATATAAAGATATGTTGGTTGATTGGTTACTGAGTTGGTGAATGAACTGCCTGTTATCATAAATCTATATTCCTAAATAGAAAATTCTTCTTCTTCTTACCCTTATCCCACCTAAGTAGGGTCCACACATGTTTTTCTTTTCCACTCTCCTCTGTCAGATCTCATCTTAGTATTCACACCTTTTATACACATACCATGTTTCACACAATTCATCCATACCTTTTTCCTTTACTCCTATAGCCGTCCACCTTCATATTCAAGACTTTTGTAGTTACATGACTTTCATCTCTTCTCATAAAATATCCGTACCATGCTACATTTCTCCTTATCTTCTCTGTCACTGGTGCTATTTTCAAACACAAACAACAGATATACGCATTCTTAATCTTATCCATTCTAGTTACATCACACATTCATCTTAGCTTGCGTATATCTGCCACATGTAATCTTTTCTGATCCGTCTCCTTTGTGGCCCGGTATTCTGATTCATATAAAATGACTGGTATAAATAGAAAACTAGTGTTTGCTGTTTATGCCAATTAAAACTTTGATCTACGGTAACTATTATACCCTCGTTGGATACTTTTAAACTTTTCTAATAAATTCAATTGAAACAAAGTGTAGAAATGCCTTCAACTGTCCGACTACGGAGAGTGGAAGCTTAAATTAGTTTGTGCAATTTCTGGGCACGTTTACGATAAAACGCCGTTCGGCAGACAAGTTTACGTTGGTGCTCTCCGATGTGAAATTTCACCCTAATCAATGTTTCACCGCCGGCGGGCCGATGAGCTCCTCGCGATTGACATAAAATAAACTTACAGCTTTTAAACTGTTGAAAAGTTGGCAAAAACATACATACACCGATCTCGGCCGACGTCTTTATTATTTTTAAAAATACCATGTTTGTCGAATTAATGTTTCATATCAACGTGGATGGTTTTTGTTTCTGTTTTCGAGTATTTATTATCGACCTTTCTTGGTTAAAGTATTTGTTAACAAAAATATATTTTTAATATGTCTCATTTGTCTGAAACACAAATTAAATAACAAAGGCAAGGCATGCCCAGCTACGGTCTCAACCTATTCAACATGACGAATAAGAGAGACAAATCAATGCGTATATTGCCAGGTCGGCTGCTAGGCCTTTTTTTAATGTGGGGAAATCCTTATGGACACCCTCCCGGGAAAGAGACCGGATAATTTAAGGTTCATAGTCACTAAGCCCCACGGTGTACCATCTATCGTTATCACGGGGCGAGAAGGAGTTGCTGTTACACTCCTCATGTCGTCCCATTGGCCAGGCCAGGTTCGTGCTGGGCCTCATGCATTAAAGAGAGACAACCTGATACACCACAGGCAAATTAATCACCCCCTCCTTACGTCCACACACCGTCTACACTTGACCTCTAAGGAGGTCTGGACGCTGGTTATACCTTCCACTTAGCTGGGAGTGGCCTACAGTTGGCTGCCCCCACGTAGTGCTCTACCGGCCCTAGCTAACAAGGTGCATTGCAACGTCTCCGCCGCGTAATCCTGCGCCTTGTGGTCTGTTTTCCCTGCAATGAAAGCATAAAGCCCCCATAAAGCTGTAGATGGACACTTGAGCCTTAAAAAGACACTATACCTTATTTATTTTGATTTTTCTTTTCTGATAATCATAGCGTGACAAGTCGAGTTTTATCTCTGTTGTATTTTTTTTAATACCAATCAACCCGCCTTAAGAAGATTTCACTTCAAAATATCTGTTTAATATATCAAGACTTTAAGGCTTAAAATATTATTCTTAAAAAGAAAATTTCATAAGTAATTCTTGACCTGGATTCAACGAAGCGAAAACGTACTAAATAGCCGGTAACTCTACCCGTTGGGGAACGCAAAAAGGTATCAGACGACACGCTCTAAATATTCATGATCCTCTAGGATACACCTGAGACAGAGATGTTGCAGACTTTTCATAGGATATAACCCAGTTATACCTAAACATATGACTATATACCTTATTCCAACTTGTTAAAGTATCTAATGGATTTTTTACTAAAATTCTTGGTAATTCGAGTCTTTTTAAATAATTTCACTATTAATATTCATAAGTATTATGATAATAATTACCTATAAAACTTTTTTAATAACGGAGTGGAAAATTATTTTTAACTATATTTCATTAGGGAACTTAAGCTGCGCAACATTTCAATAAACTTTGAAAAAAGACCCAATTTTTCCAATTTTGTTCTTTTCTCACAAATATTTTTGAAATTAGAATTATAAAGGGAGAGATGAGTGGTTGTAATTTGACT
>MU159260.1:187129-205265 GCA_015888305.1 Antheraea pernyi | reverse complement strand
TCTTTCCCTTGACGCGTTGCAGGATCGTTATATATTAAGAGGTTCACAGAGGTATGACAGTCATGATTTAGGTGCAAGTGAGAAAGTCGTGACAATTTCAAAACCCTTTAAATGCCTTGAGATTAATTATCACATGCTTTACAAAATTATTGAACGATTTGATAGCAGGTTCCTTCTCAATCAAGCCCAAAATATCAAAGGGACATATGATATATAACATTTATATATATATATATATATATAAATCAATTTTCATATTAATAAAATGTAAAAGTGTAAAAGAGTGTTTATTTGCATCTGGATATAACGTGTCTCGAGTCCTAACAGTAGGATAATTTAGTAGATCGCATTTGACACATGTCAAAGTAATGTACGTAGAGACGTGACATAAAGAAATTGGTTTCGATAAATATCGATTATGTGATCGAGTCACTTCGATCTCGTAAAATGGTTTTATTGTTTAATGTGTTTTATTTGGATTAATTTTGAGATATATTATTAAATTTTTTTAATTGTAATATTGTCATATAACTTATCCTCTATTATTTTTTCAATTATATTATACGAGCTTTTGCACGTGACTTCGTCCGCGCGTGGAATAGTTACTTTGGAATAACGCGAACACGCAGCGGTAGCTCTCGAAGAAAAATGCTTTATATATAACACTGAAATACTTTTTCAAATTGGACCAAGTAGTTCGTGAGATTAGCACATTCAAGCAGACAACCTTTTCAGCTTTAGATATCAGTTAATTCTTATCGATACTGTTCATTCCTAATGGAAAGGCGTAATCGTATGTCACTTATATAATACGTTGAAAAGTCTTCTACGTAATATCGATGAAAATCTTTTCAAAATTGGCCGCGACGTTTTCGAGATAATCACTTATGCACAGCAGGCACTTCAATCTTTACTTACTTTCTTACTATCTTTACTTAAACAATTCTACTTAAATAACATGTCTTTGTGTTTAAAAGGTCAGGAAAACTAAATTTATTTTGATAGGTCATAAATACTTAGACTACATGAGTCCGGCTATCACACTTTAACTCATTTGAGACAAAGTGGAAAAAATGTTGTTTATTCTAAAGTATATCAGTGATGGTTAGTGTATAAACTGTATACATTCAAATAAACAAAAGATTATAGATCGTTTTTTATTCAAAATTTGCTGTCGCGTCACATAATAAACATATTTTCCAAAAAAAATGTACATAGCCGCCTATCGTTCTATACGACACATACGACCAGAAAACAAAGAATTAGCTGCAATGCTTAATAAGCATTCTAGCACTTTTATTTTCGTCACAATTTACGAAAACAATGAAATAACTGTGTTCTCTTTATATTAATTTTAATGTGAATAACAATATTTAAATTTTAGAATTTATTTATCAATATTATTAACATTACTGCGGTTTTCATATCTATTGGCACACATAGCAATAATTATACATATAAATTCTTATAATGTCTATATATCAATCAAACGTATGATGAGCTGCAAAATATCAATATTACGCAATACGACCAGTCATGCTTACTAGCATGTCATGACGCGAAATACGAAAACGCGCCTAAAGAAGTTTTCATTTAAAAAATCTAGTATTATAGAACAAGACAATGAACTCGGCACATTTATTATTTCATAACAATTGGCGAATACAAAACTGACGTGGAACGCCGTTCGGGTAACAATGTAGCGGTTGTCAAATGTTAGTTGATCCATAAACAGTGCGATATTCCATAACAACTGGAGGTCTTATGATATCTGACGTTATGTAGTAACTTTGTTTTGATCTCGAGCCAAGGGTACACGAAGGATGGGCGCCAGATGGTAGCCCGGTTCACTTATAAAGTATTCAATAAGTCAATGCTATGATGTTATCGATCGAGTTATAATCCGATGATACGAACAGAGTGATGCTTTCGCGGCGTTTTCAGTTTTCCAATACATTTATATATCCTGTGGTTATTATTATTTTTTCATGATGTTATTCTGCTTGGATGACACAATATGTATTTATATGTTTTAGAATAACCATATCAATTAGCCAATGAAAAGTCTATGTAAATATATTCAACTTGCCTCCGAGAAAATTTACAATCTCGCTTTTATTTTTTTAACCAGCAATTTTATACAAAGTATTTAGATAATAATTTTAATTTTCCAATAACTTTCGCGGTAATTCTAACGTTGAATCGTAATAAAATTGAAAAATTATATATACTTCTATACTAATATTATGAAGCTGAAGGGTTTGTTTGCTTGAACTCGCTAATCTCAGGAACTACTGGTCCGATTTGAAAAAACCTTTCAGTGTTAGATCGTCAATTTATTGGAGAAGACTATAAGCTATCGTCACGCTAATACCAATAGGAGCGTAGCCAAAGTAACTATTCCACATGGACGAAGTCGTGGGCAGACGTTAGTTAACTAATAATTAAATTTCCTATTAAATTCTGATAAACCTATATAATACTTGCAGTTATATATGCACATTGCAATTTGTAGCAAAAAACGAAAATTTATCTCACTAGACCTAAGCTCTATATTTTTGATTGCAAATTTAAAAGAGTCCATTAATTTCCCAAAGTATTTCCGTCTTCATTTTTATTTAAAGTCTGCCTTTTAACCACGTTTCCTTCATCCCTACAAGTAAATAGAAAATTTAAATTATAAAGTTAGGTCTTTAATACTGAACAAAGTCATATAAAACATTCTATAACAATTTTCCAGAGCGTAACGTAATATGTTCTCCAACTTTTCAACTGCAGTTCCAATAATGGACGCTATAGTTTCAATATAGTGCACTCTGCACAGCGCACACATCCAACGATGAACTCGGCAATATAGTCAATTTATTTATATGAGAGAAGTGGTATCACAATAAGCACTTAACTTGCAGATTCGAATGGTTAAATCCCAAAGGTCCGTTCACACACACGAGTAACCGTTTTGAAGTAATTGTTTTTGAAGTGAAAGTTCTTATGGCACTTTTTTTTTCCTCGAACTGACTACGCTATTGACCCTGCAGGGTCTTCACAGCTTCACCGGACTACTAAGGCGAGTGGTTAAGGCACTCAGCCGATTTGGTTTTTTTTAGGTAACATACACAAGGGCGCACGCGCACCTCGGCTTGGGCTGTTACCTGGAAAAAGTCGCGTCTGACCTAGCTAACTATTCTAAGCTATTCGTACATATATACATTTGTGAACCATACAATCGAAATGGCATGATTCACAAATGAATACGTGTATATCGGAATGCTTATGGCACGGTAGGGAAAAGCGTTAGCGTTAAACGTAAGGTAGGTATGTATTTTTGTGTATATGTAAGTATGTATGTCTGTCTGGGTCTATTAGTATACAAAAATAAGTAAATGTATAGGCAAATATTTATGGTACGGGATTTCGTATAGTATATATTTTTTGAGCATTATAATTAAATATTTATAAACCAACTAGCTAACCCGGTGGACGTTGTCCCACCCTAGAAATAAAAAAAATCCGTGACAATTGAAATACTTAAATCTTTCTCATTAATCGCTTTATATACTGGTGATAGCCGCATGAAAATCCACTTAGTAGTTTTTGAGTTTATCGCGAACAGACAGACAGACGTCCTCTGACTTTGTTTGTTTTATAATATGTAGTGAAGAAGTTTCACTTCTTCCGCGTGTACACACTGATCCACGCAATATATTTTTTTTGGTTAAATTATTACTTGCCTATATATGCATATAGGTAACTAGAAATTTGCCGCGGATTCTTGGTGCTTGTCGATAGACTTATCAACTATGAGTTGCTAGCTAGCTAGTCGAGTATTCGACAAAACTGTACCGTTAAAACAGGTCTTACCGCCAAGAAACGGCCCGATTACCAAGAAAAAGCCATCCTACTTAGAAAAGGCCCTTTTGCCATAAAAAGACTTCTGTACTATTTCATTCGTATCCTCCTTAAGCATCACACAAAAAGCCACCTTTAAAAAAATAAATATAATACGCTAATTTATAATGCTACTCTCATACCTACGTATATCACCACGAAATTATATCTACGGTCGTAATAAATTTCAATTTGGGAAGACATTATCGTAATTCGTTATGAACTATCGTATTGCGTGACAATATACGCAGCACGATAACTGTATGCGAGGTTTTTACGGACTTCAAAGGAACTCTGAAACGCAAATTTCGAATTATTATGAAAATGACAAAGATGTGTGAACGTATACTACGTCTTTATCGGAATCAATTTAGAGGATTTTTAGGTCAGTTCCCTCGGCGTGGAGCCCTTGAGTACGCTGCTCGCGCGATACAGTGACAAAAAATCTTACATCACTGCGACAACATTACACATATCACTTCCACACACGTGCACGCATACACGCTTAGACATGCAAGTGGAAGGGTTTTATTTTATTTTTTCCCCTTATCAAACTGAAATAGTTTAGAATATTATCCGATACGAAATATATATAAGAGCTGTTGAGGTATGTATGCTTGGTACACATATATGTTTCAACAACTCATATATGTATGAATAGTTAGCTTAGCTCATATAGGTCGCGAATTGCATGTATCAGGCAACAGCCAAAACCGAGGTGTGCCGCGCACCCTTGAGCTAGTTGTCAAAATAAAATCGGCTCAGTGCCTTAAGCGCTCGCCTTAGTAGTCCGGTGAAGCTGTTAAGACCTTGCGTGGTAAATAGCGTAATCAGTTCGAAAAAAAAAACAATTTAGAGGTTATTTCTTTGAGCGATAAGTAGCCGAAGCTTCGTTATGCAGGTATGGGACTAACTGAGAAAGAAAACAAAACCATGTAAGTGGAAATATGTATTTTATTATGTATGACAAAAAATATTAATTTTCTTTCCTGTATAAATACCGCGTCATGGTAACATAATACGTCATGTATATAATATTAAAAAAGCAATGTCCAATTTTTTTACTCTGTTATTATTGAAATTACTTCCATTCTTATGAATATCAGAGAGTTATTCAAGAATTCTTTAGTATAGTGTATGACAGTATCGTTATTGTTCATTTATATTTGAAAATTCCAATTACTGCATGCATTGTGAATAAATATAACCTTTTTAATGACAGGGGACGATGTTGTTTTGTATATGACTCATATACTCTTTACATTAATTCATTATTATTTAACAAAGGAATATTTTGCTACGCCATTGTAAAGACCCTACGGTACCTTCTCACGTTTGAAATTATAGCTGTTTCAATATAGTGTATGTAGACCCAGGTTTTTATAGGATTCCTGTTGTATACACGTATGAAATAGCGTGGCCTGGAAATTTTCTAGATAAAGTTAAAAAGTAAAATAGTACCTAAACGCAAAATTGAAACCAAATTGTTAGAGCCGTGTACGAGTAAGCAATTACACAGTAGTGTACAAAAATAGTTTTAATAATGTACATGTATGTACCGATAATGTATTTTAGTTAGTAAATGTAATAACATTTGTTTTTTTTTTTGAAATGTATTTACCTTTAACAGTAGGCATTCAATCTGAATATAGCCATAAGTTCAGACTGCCGAGTAATAAAGTCAATAGTTGAATATAAAAGTAAATTTTCAAAAAAAAGTATTAACCGACTTCAATATCAATCAAAAACCCATAAGGCACTAAAAAGCGGAAAATAAATAGTTTATCAAAAATAAAACATATGAATATGTGTGCTACCTAGAGATGTACTGGAAGTCGGTACCAACCAAAATTTTTGTATTACAGAGACGCGAGAGTGGACTTAAACCTTGTACCTGTAGATGATATGATTTTCGGTTTGGTTGGCACCGACTTCCAATACATCTCTAGGTAGCACACATATTCATATGTTTTATTTTTGATAAACTATTTATTTTCCGCTTTTTAGTGCCTTATGGGTTTTTGATTGATATTGAAGTCGGTTAATACTTTTTTTTGAAAATTTACTTTATTTTTCCATTTTTAGTGTACATAAATATATTTTACTAGCAGTGCCCGCGAACTCCGTTCCGCCTTAAGTATATTAAAATATGCGCATTTTTGCGGTATGGTATCTATTGGTATGGTATGCGATATGGTTTCAATTGGTTGTACAATAAGTAACGTTTGGTACGAACGCAACCTTTTCAGTAATCCGCGATAGTTTCTACCACCAACTCGGCTACCATCGCTTCACACATTATACACCTTAAGTAATGTAATTACAATGCTTGCGTCATGTTGCAACACAGCAACGAACATAAGCACAATAGGCTCCTAAGAATTGAAGAGTTTTTTTTATAATATTAGTGGCAAACGAACATACGGGTCACCTGATGGTAAGTGATCACGGCCGCCCATGGACAATTGCGACACGAGAGGAAACACAGATGCGTTGCCAGCCCTTAAGAAAGGAGTAGGCTCGTTTCTTGAAAGTTTACTTACTTTGTCACGGATCCCATAATCAGAACCTAACCAAACTCTCATCAAACTACCCTTAAAGTACATCCTTTTCAATAAAAAATGAATCATCGAAACCGGTCAGCGTAATATTGAGTTATTCGTCTATTTGTCGTGTACATACTTAATGCAAATTTAAAACTTATACGGTTTTGCACTGGATGCCGTTGTCGGAACTGTACCAAATTAAAATGGGACCACACTGGAAGTACCAGCTTTCAAATAAAAAAAGAATAATCAAAATCGGTTCACCCAGTCCAAAGTAATGAGGTAACAAACATAAAAAAAAAAAAAAAAAAAAAAAAAAAAAAAAAAAAAAAAAAAAAAAAAAAAAAAAAAAAAAAAAAAAAAAAAAAAAAAAAAAAAAAAAAAAAAAAAAAAAAAAAAAAAAAAAAAAAAAAAAAAAAAAAAAAAAAAAAAAAAAAAAAAAAAAAAAAAAAAAAAAAAAAAAAAAAAAAAAAAAAAAAAAAAAAAAAAAAAAAAAAAAAAAAAAAAAAAAAAAAAAAAAAAAAAAAAAAAAAAAAAAAAAAAAAAAAAAAAAAAAAAAAAAAAAAAAAAAAAAAAAAAAAAAAAAAAAAAAAAAAAAAAAAAAAAAAAAAAAAAAAAAAAAAAAAAAAAAATACAGACGAATTGATAACCTCCTCCTTTTTTTGAAGTCGGTTAAAAACAAAGCTACAATATTATTATAGGAATCTAAAATTGTAATTTACTTATTTCTTAAATTGACCTTTTATACTGGTTTTATATTTTTGTACAAAAGCCAAGTGTACACACCTCTATGAACATAAAACTAAATATCCTACATACACGACGATTTTTAAACGAGATAACGAAGCGCGTTTTATTCAACGCAGTCTCTGCAGTAGCCCGGTGACGTTGTTAAGGTCTTGCTAGGTCAATAGCGTAGTCAGTTCGAGAGAAAAAAAACATTCTCTTCATAACTTTAGTAGTGTATAAGTGAAGTTTTTCCAGTGCGTTTTTTAATCGCAAGTATTGTACCGCGCTGTGCCTCGCTTTTGTTCTCTGTTACTTACTATATTTTCCAGCACGTTTGCACAACTCAGCGCTTACAGCGTGTCCGTATCGAAACTACTGTACGTTAGTAGCAAAACAAACGCGAGACACGCTTTGAACGTGTACACAAATTGCCACCTGAAATGCTTGCGTCGCGCGCTTTATTTACGTTCCACACATATCATCAACTCATTTAAAAAAACCTCGTGTGAACAGACCCTAATCGTGATACAACACAATATATAGAACTCTTTCCATCTACTACGAATACCAATAACAACAGTACATGTGTATATAACATTTGCATTATTAAACGATGTAGACAGACTAACATTATCTATAAGTGAAGATATCGGATTTATATTAAAATCTTTGCTTTTATCTGTGAATATATGTTATCTGTTCCGAGCAAATGTCATGAGAGATGAAGTAGATAATCTTCAAAACTTGACAGGACTGTAGAAATGTCGTAACTGTGAATTGAAAATTTATGCAAAACTTATCGTTGTGGTGTAAGGATTATAACGGAATACAATAAAACTATTTTTTAAAACCTTATCTGTTTGTTTGATTCAACTATGCGACGAATTTTACGGGCGGTTTACACATAACTTGAGCGTAACTTGGGATAACATACCGACCTTATTTCATCAGAATTGGCTGAAGAAAAGGAATCAAAATATGATTTTAGTGCCATACTTTATATTACCTACGTATGGTTAATTGAAATACTAGCTCCTGCACGCGATTTTGTTCTCGCCAGAAAGGTTTTATTGTTTCATGACTCCGCGTTTCTACTATTTTTTTGTTTTTTAATTTTGTAATTTTCTCATGACTTTTTAATCTCTATTTATCTTTTACTTACCTTTGTTAACATTTATAATTACCGCTTAGTCTCGATCGAGAGGCGTAATAATTTATAGGTTACTTTACTATTAAAAGTCATTTATCTGGCGGTAAATTCTCGTGAGAATTGCTTTATACATTTCGGAAATTAGTATAGATTTGTCTTAAAATTCTAATTTTCAAGATTATTAGACGACTTGGACTTTGTTTGGGGCGACATATAAGATTTATTCAGTCAAATTAGTTCTATGGTAAGTCAAGAGATAGTGTTTTATTAGTAAAGTACCAGACGTTGCGTATTGTGGAGTTGGGCCTTAAATTCGGTGGCTTTTTGTATGGCCAGCTTTATGTGAGATTCTCTCGTGTCGTAAAGAACCAAACAAACTCTTTATTCGTATCTCCGATTAATACATGAAACGTTTTATAAGAATAAAGCTATGGGTAGAAAAGCAAAATGGAAAAATTAATTTCCACAATATAACGTGCATTCTGTAGTCTGTTTGTTTTAAAACACGCTTTAAAATAAGTAGGGCTTTAATTTAACAATTACAACAGTAACCAACTGTAACCAGAAAGTTTATTGGTGGCTGTTTATAAGATATAGTATAAAATACCTCATACTATTTTTTACATTCAAATTAATTTAAGCATGAAAAACTCCAAATTTAAAAATATATCAGCGGGTTCTTTTTTCTTTTACTATTTCTTTTTGTCTTTTTAGTCTTTAAACGAACTTAAAGTTCATAGTAACTTGAAGATTCGACTTTTTTTAATTACTCGAAATGAAAAATGGTATAGCCGCGTCGAGCGATTTAAAAAAAATTGGTGGGAGAAAGACTTATGGGTTCGCGTCACCAATGACCTCGACACGCTTGTGACGTATTGCGCTAGCGTCAGACTATCGTACCTACCTATCTAAAGTAAAATTAATATTTTTATTGAGCTTGTGCAGCCCATCATAATTAGGTATGTTTCATTAATTAAAAAAGTGTGTCATGTACACGCGTTAGAAGTTATACTTTAAAAAAAAATGACACTAACAATATAAAAAGTTGACTATAGCTAACTTCAGGATGTCGGTTTTTCGTGACGGTGTACGCGCGCGTCCTAAAAATTTATTCTCATCATTTTTCCCTAATGCGCCAAAAGAAGTATAACTTCAATTAACTGTACAAAAATGTATATAATTATTGCTCGGAGTGCCAATAGACGTGAAAACCAGAATACTATTAATAATTTATATTTATAAATTAAGAAATTGTAATAATTCACTTTATAATCGATTAAAAAAAGAACACAGTTATTTCATTGTTTTACACTTCTGTTGATAGTCTTTATGAGTGCCTGGACTTTTTTCTATAATTAATTATATAAACTTATATAATTATTGCATTGTCATCGATCCTTTATAAGCGTATGAAATTTCACTTTAATCTGGCGTTTAGAAGTGAGTGAAAATCACGCTCAATGATTCAGTTAGTACATACATAGATAGCTGGATAGATATATACAGGTGAAGCTAATAAAAGTGTGTTAAAAAGGAAAGCCCAGGGTCGTATCAAGGGCTACATTTGTGCTTACGAGATTATTTCTCATACTTCCTCTATGTATAATTCCAGGAATTCTAAATATAGTTCTTTTAATAAAATTTATTACCTTATAATGCCAACCTACGAATACTTCACTATTGTACAAAGAGTTCTTACTACGAGAAACAGGCTTCAATCCCACGCCTGTATTCATTAATTTATTTCAATCTGTTGATTATTTCCCTAGAAAATGGTACTTTTTTTCTGGTATAACATTCTGTCCTTTCTCTCACATTAATACCCAATATACGTACTCGTAATAATAATAAACATATTTTTCGTGACTGTGCGAATTAATTTTTCAATTTTTACACGCCGGTAAATTTATCTAGGCGCAAAGTTGTGAAAACTAATACAAAACAATCTTTAATCACTAGGAGTTCCACATTCATACTAACTTTGAAAGATTTAACATATATGGTGCATTTATTTTAAGTAGTTGATAAAGCCCATAAAGAGATTTGGAAACGGCTCTTACGTTTGTAACAAAGCAAACAATCCTAGTTGGATGGAGGTCGAACTTTCATTATTAGTGAACAGTTGGTAGATGCCGTATACACCCGAAGGATTTGTTGAAAACTCGCTGACGGTTACGTTATTGCCTGAAACAATCAGTTAATTCGTATAGATGTGGATAACATTTTGTTTGAAATAACTAGTTCTCTATTTTATACTAACCTCATCCCGGGACTTCGTCCGCGTGGAATAGTTACGCAACGCTAACGCTAACACTAACGCTAACGCTAACACGCAGCGGAAACTCTCAAGAGGAAAAAATACCCCGATTTTGAAACTTTCTTCATTGATGCTCCGCTTCTACTGATCTTAGCGTAATGATATATAGCCTATATCCTTCCTCGATAATTGAGCGCTCTAACACTGAGAGATTTTTTCAAATCGGACCAGTAGTTCCTGAGATTACCGCTACAATGTCACAAACTCACAAATTCACAAACTTTACCTCTTTTTAATATTAGTATAGATATGGAATCACCGTGAATCAAGCCATTTTTATAATTTATGTTCTTCTCGATGAGTGGGTTGTTTTCCGAACTGGTGATCGTTTTGACATTCATGAGCACCTTATTAAGGCCTAAACTGAAGAAAGTATTTTTGATTTGATTTTGTTGACTAAAAGCACTTAGTCATTATAACATATAATCAATCTTAAGTAAATGTAAGTATAACTGATGAATAACATGATTTCGATAATAACACCGATTTAGATGAGTAAATATTTACCAGTATATTTCTAAAATGTTCGCCAATGTCCAAACAATCTAGATTCTTCTCTGTAAAAACGACATTAGTAGGAAAAGTAGGAAGCGAACTCGACAAAGAATTGCGAGGGCTTCGGTCGAGGTTGGAACCAGCTGTCGGATATATATCAATTAGCGAACAAAGAACGATTCTAGTTTGTTTTACTTCGATACAAAGCTTTGTGACCCTATTTTATTATACATCAAGGCATTCATTAATTAACTTGCAAAGTTACGGGTCACTGCCTCGGGGTTATTTAATAAGTGAAATATTTTTATACTCTAAAATATATTGATTAAAACTTTCTTAATATTTTAAAAACCAATAAAAAATGAACTCGATGATATATGAAATTGTGAGGCGATGGTTGTCCATTTCGACTGCTCTAGCGATCCGAGCGAAATGGGTCATATCGACCCATGACACGTGTAATTCTACGTACGTCATACACGATTCGGGCTTTTAGAGTTAGTTATATGGCAACGTAATCGTCGTGCGCTACTCGCAGGGTTGAGATCGTTTCTAACCCTTTTACAATTTAAAACGCTGCCGTTTTTACTTGATATTAGCAATTAGCTTTGTTCCTCTAACGAACTTTTAACCCATTTTTCGCAACCTTTTCAAAGCTGGGTCAAGGAATTTATACCAGTAAATGTATCAACAAATAGCTAAATTTTAATTCATTGTTCATGTTAGGGAAATTAGATTTTCTTTTTGTAAAGTTTAAACGTTTTTAATAAAAGAAATTGAACAGAAGTACTTTATTTCTAAATACCATCGTATCACAGCAGTATTACGTATACAAATCCTTTCCAAAGAGGATTTATTCAAACAACGACTGTTTTGAAATTTTGCGCCATTGTGAGTAAAGTATTTAGAAAAGGAAGGCGAGCCAAATTGTATTAGGACAATTACAGGCACAGACTGAGAGGTCATCGTGAACATGGCCCCCCACAGTGTAACAGTAGTCAATAATAAATTTAAAGAAAATAATAACCTTTTGAAATGAAACTTCTTTAGAACCGTTGCGATTTCAAATCGGATGCAACGGAAAAACGACAGGTAAGTGACGTAACAACTTTCGCGGTATTTTCGCTCGTCGGTTACAAATTTATGGCGGTTATTATTTTCGAACGGACTTTTTATTGACAATGTAGAGTAACTCGATTAAAACGTAAAGAAATTTCATCGAATATTTATTATTTTATTGAAGTGAAAATATCTTTTAAAATTAATCAAAATACTTTCATTTTTAAACAGATAAACTTTATAATTATCCTACCCTTGTTATATATATTCATCTCATTCTTTTGTCGATTTACTGAAGTTTCACTTCTATCGTGTGTGAATCGTACACACACCTTTTTTTTATTTAATCGTATTGCTAAATAGAGTGTCCATATTTTATTATAGTCGATTGATTGGTTACTCTATTTGATGCTGCGAGGTTCAATTTATGTGGAACAGCGCTGCGGCCAAAACTTTGTTATACTTTAGCATCACCCGGGGAACACGTGCAGGGGAATGAGAGGTCTCCCAAAAATAATATCTAACTATTTTATTACTTCAACTAAGGTTACAATTATAAAATTGTACTTTATATAAAATCGAAATCAGATCTATTCTCTTTTCATAAGTATTATTAACCTTTTTATTACAACTAGTCGGCGCCCAGAGGTCGACATTCGACCATAGTTCATTGATTTTTTAAAGTTTGATTTTTATTAGGGTTCTTTTGTCAAATGGTATTATGTTATAATATCATTGTAGAATGTAGAATGAAAAAAGGTAATTGGAACGTAAGAGTAAAATAATATATACAGTCGAGCATAGCAACCTCCTTCACAACCTTTTTTAAGTCCTTTATTGACAGATGTCAAAATGTCTTTTTTATTTACATGTGTGTATATGTTGTGTAAAATTGAAATAGTAGTGTGAGTAATGCATATTTTAATTAATTTAATGTACTTCTAATGCATTTTATATAAAATAAATAGCTTCCTGCACTTCTCCTCCCTATAAACTTTAACTATGCCAAATTTCACGTTTATCCGTTCGCCCGATTCCGTTAAAAAGGGATACAAAGTTTAGGCTTCACGTATTAGTATATATGAATGATACCCCACAACACGTTATGATAAGTATAACATAACAACAACGCAAAAAAGAATAGATTCAAGTTTGCAATGTTATGAGGAAAAATCTGTCATTCATAATTTATATTGGTAGTATAGAAATGACTACCTTCTGCCCGCGAATTCGTCCGGGTGGAATAGTAACATTGAGCCTACACTAACACGCAGTGGAAGCTCTCAAATGAGCGATCAAAGCGATTCAAAGTGATTTTGATACTTTCTTCATTGGTGCTACGCTCCTTTTGGTCTTAGTGTGATGATATGTTAGATATTTTTCCTCGATAAATGAGCTATCTAACACTGAAATAATTTTTCAAATCGGACCAGTAGCTCCTGAGATTAGCGTGTTCAAGCAAACACAATCTTCAGCTTTATAATATTAGAATATAATATAGATAGTATAGAAGTATAAATTACTGTTTTAATGTGTAGTAATTGAATGAAGAAACGATGATGTCACAATGCTAAGGTGTTGGGATACGGGGTAATCGGTGTAGGTTCAAATCCCTATAGTAATTCCGTGCTTTCGATGAAGGGGATATTTTGATGTAACCATATCATGGTGGTGCATTTGTAAATCAGATCGGTCTAGGCTTATCAATCAAGTGAGTTTATGATAACATGTTGAAATATATGAAGAGATTTATGATTATAACTCTTTTTAAAACTTCGCGTTTTATACACATAATTTAACCAATAATTATAAATGTGGATGCGAGTTTGTTTGTGTGTTTGTGATACGCTTTCTCGTCTTAGTTACTCAACTGATTATTATGAAAATTTGCTTACTTTTCTTTCTCTTCAACTTCTTCTACTTTCTCTGAGAAAAAAATGTCCCAGAGATATACGTCAAATCAAAATCAATGCGAGTGTAGTCGTGGACAAAAGCAACTAAATACATCTATACTAATATTATAAAGAGGTAAAGTTTGTGAGGTTGTAGGGGGTAATCTCAGGAACTACTGGTCCGATTTGAAAAATTCTTTCAGTGCTATATAGCTCATTTATCGAAGAAGGTAATAGGATATATATCGTCACGCTAAGGGCAATAGTAAATATTTCAAAATCGGGGTTTTTTTTCCTCTTGAGACCTTCCACAGTGTGTTAGCGTTAGCCCAAAGCAACTATTCCACGCGAAAGAAGTCGCGGGCAGAGGCTAGTATTTAATCAAGTCTAAAACGAGTTCTGTATGCTTATGTAACTAGGCCTAAACGTCTGGCAATTAAAGTAAGTAAAAACGTTTTCTAGGCCCGATTACATATTTATAAGTACATTTATATTTCAAGACCTGGGTAGGGTATTGACATGAAAATGTTAAGTAACATACATTTTTTTAATACTACTTGTTATGCAATACTATCTTTTGCTCACGGCGTCGTTCGGAATATTATAGACTTAATTTATCTCTTGGACACAGTTCTTTTCTGGATGAAAGGTATCCTGTTCTTTTCTGTATCTCTAGTACTTGAGTCGTGAAAGCGTAACAAACTCTCAGTCGCACCAATATTTTTATTTTTGCACTGCAAAATGACTGCACTATGCCTGATGGTAGTAAGCGCAGTACAATCCAAAAACAATGGCGACCATCAAGAGAGAAACTATCCATCACCGGTCACCGCTGTCATGCCGGCCTGCGAAAAACTGGATATGCACAGGCTGATCCCGAAACGCGGACCACAGAAGCGAATCACTATGAAGGGCTTTTTCGCCATATACATGGTGGTTGCGACCCAGTCAGGCTGTAAAACCCTACCACCCCGCTTTCGCCATTGCCTCGTTCGTTATTCAGCAGGGTGCACCACGTGAAGGTGACGTTGGCTTGGGCGTCTCAAGTTTTATGATGTTATTCGACACCCATTACACCCCATTACATACATTATATACATTAGGAATTTTTATATTTTTGCGTGATAAAGTGATGTCGTTGTTTTTAACTTTGTCTAAAATTACTCACCGTATTATTATATTTTTATAATTTAAAAGCGACATACTGAAGAATTTTCTTTGAGCAAGACAAAATATGCAAGTCATTAAATCGATAAACATTATTTGTGTTATGAGTCCCCAGTAAAACTTTTTTAATACATCCCTGGCTTAATGCTTTACAATTATATCGTTCAAGACGTGTTCCGGCTTGGGTCGTTTTGAAAAGCGTTTTTTATACAATACAACGTATTATATGAATGGATACATATAAAGGATTTGACACAAATGATAAGTATTATAGTTTGAATTCTATATAATCCCTCCTGTGTTATTCTTAGCAACAAACACGTGTTGAATCAATTAACTAATGGTCTCGACTTTAATTCCTTATGAAAGTATTTTTTCCAATTCAGTTTAATTATTTTTTGTTGTTGTTTTATTATTGGAAACCAATGTTCTAGTAGATTACTACTGCCATTGAGTAGGTAATTTTTTTTTTTTTTTTTTCTCGAACTGACTACGCTATTGACCCTGCAGGGTCCTTACAGCTTCACCGGACTACTAAGGCGAGCGCTTAAGGCACTCAGCCGATTTGGTTTTTAGGTAACATACACAAGGGTGCACGCACACCTCGGCTTGGGCTGTTTCCTGGAAAAAGACACGTCTGTCCTAGCTAACTATTCTAAGCTATTCATACATATATACATTTGTGAACCATACAGTCGAAATTGCATGATTCACAAATGAATACGTGTATATCGGAATGAAACGAACTAAACTATTCGATTCAGTTCGATGAGGGAAAAAAAAACAAAACCCTCCCACGATGTGTATATATGTGCACGTGTGTGAGAGAGATGATCTCATATGTCTGTTCAAGTGATGTAGGTGAGTCACTGTATCGCGTAAATAATATCAAGAGGGCTCCGCGCGGGGACGACCTAGGCTCGAGATATTATTGAGAACCGCGAAGTGTGCGGGAGCTAATAGGGATCGATTACAAAAGCGTGGGCGCAACACGCATTTTATAAGATTGAATTTAAATTTACTAACGGTGATGGCACCGAAGTCTAAAAATAGACATAACAAAAATTATTATTATTGTTTGACGGTTATTTTTAGGGGAAGATAGACGTAAATACGCGATTTACTCTATCTTATTTGAATTATTATTGAGTAGGTAATGTTATTACAAGTTCGCTGCGTTCATTTCAATGAACTAACAAGATGGTGGCCCTCTCGTTAGAACTGTCCTGGGAGCTGTTGTGGCAAGATAGAATCCATTCCCCGCCTTATTATTTCCCATCCATTTTGCTTGTGGACAATAACCAAATTATATTACGTAAAACACCACTAATAATACAAAATATAGAGCCAAATAGCCAAAGAATTTGAATAAAATATAAAATCCACTACATGGGATTCCAAGATCCCAATAAAACTGCTTTTATGAAGTTTAAAAATTGTTTAATCTTTACCTTGTCGTACTCCCTAATCTCTGAGGCTATTAATTAGATTATATAAGTATTACAAAAGGTTATTAGCATTTCTAACAATTATATTGCAACCCTTAGAAATGAAGTAATTCCCAGAAACAGTACGAAAGTACCTTAGCGAGAACAAATTAAATATGGGGGCGGACTGTATTGCACGTAGCGACGTGAAATATCGGAAAAACGTCTTTAACTTGACAATGGCTGGCCGACCAGAAACGAGCATTACCGAGAATGTCCGAATTATGAATGCCTATGCGAGTGAGATAGAATGTCGAGCGGCTCAATTGCACGGTCACAATTTACGCAACAGTCACGGTGTGTAACAGAATTACTTTCAGCTTACATAATTCCATTGAAATTCGAATTTCTCTATACAAACACGAGTAAAACCGCGGTATACAGTTGATTGAATTATAAGAATAAAAGATGTGTAAAGTTTAACATACCGATACCTTAGTTTGTTTTTTCCAGAATTCTACCTCGGTTCTCGACTTTAAAGTTAAATATTAAAAATATAAAATTTCCTCTGCTTGTGGCATTAAAGATTAATATCATGAGACACTTTATTAAGTAGATACGCGGTGTCGACTTACACGGTTATTACACGAGGCCGCGGGTTTAGAGAGATGGTAGAAACGAGCGCGCCACAAACAAATGAGACCAGCTTGTGCATACTGTATAAATACTAGTGTAGGAAGTAGTAAAGTTTTAATGGTGGTAGAGCCCCGCTGAAACTATTACAGGTTTCAGTATGAATGGGTCGGCTCGTCCGAGGTAGTACCGGACGTAGTAGTAGGTAGTAGTTTAGTAGAGGTAGTAGTTTCTCATAGAAAACCGACGTGAAGTAACAGTGCTTGCATTGTTGCGTTTCGTTCGGTCAGTGAGAGCGCCGGAGGCCCACCTCCCCTCCCCTCTCCTCTCCCTCTCCCTCCCCTAACCCTTCCCCCTAAAGGGTGGCAACGCATTTGCAACTCCTCTGGTGTTGTTAGTGTCCATGGACGGTGGTGATCACTTAACATCAGGTGACCCACATGTTCGTTTGCCACCAATAACATTAAAAGAAATAATATAGTAAATATATAAAGTAAATATAGCCATGAATTATATCAATTTAAACCGGAATTAACATTTACGTATTTGCCACGATATATCCGTTCTCTATCATTCGCTTTATGCGGTCCTCTTCTCTATAATTTCTTTCATTTACACTAATCGTTTGTTCGTAATGACACCTCTATCATATCATCTTATAGATATTTTAAATTTATTAATCAAGTAAACAGCATCTTTTATACAGTGTCGACCAACAACATTTATATATATTGGCGTCTCGTAGATACGAATTCTACAATTGTCAAGTTAGTCATGGGAGAGTCACTTTATAGGTAGTATTAAATATTAATTGTATATTTTTTTTTTTTTTT
>MU159260.1:149278-178685 GCA_015888305.1 Antheraea pernyi | reverse complement strand
TTAAATTTTCTTGTCTCCCACAAACAATTTTATCTATGTCCGGTTCTACTTATAAACATTGACTCCTGCATATACATACTTGGATTTAGATATGCCTTACGATGAATATATTCATTACAAATAAAAATGATCAAAAACTTATATACGATTTACGCAGTACCGCTGTATGCATACATACATAGCTATAAGTGTACATTTATAACCAACAATGTTAGTTCGAAACTCATATTATAGAAGCGCTGATTGGAAAGAACGAGTGCGAACTCTATTTATTAACCTACTCTGTGGTCTGCTCATAGATTTCTCAATGGTAGCTGTGGTTTTTGGACTGCATATTGCTCTTGTCTTTGAGTTTAATGACGTCCTACATCGTATTATAAAAAAAATCTTTTTTCTTATAACTTGCAGTTCAGTTTTTGTAATCGTAATTTATAAATTTCAACTTGAACTTTTTAGGTTTAATTTTAATTATGTATTTATTAACTTAGCATATTTAAATACTGCAAATATTGTCAACCTAAATAAGTTCTCTGTCTGTTGCCGGAGGATTTACATGTTACATAATAATAAATAATATCACGTTGCTTTAAACATTAAAGGAGTTTTTATATAAATTCATTGAACAGATATCGAAGTTCTAAACATATTTCACGAATGAACCAATTGCCTAATCTATATATTAATACGTGAAGCCTAATCTTTGTATCCCTTTTTAACGGAATTGGGCGAACGAATGAACGTGAAACTTGGCATAGTTAAAGTTTATATGGAGGAGAAATGCAGAAAGCTATTTAATTTATATAAAATGAATTAGAAGTACATTAAATTAATTAAAATATGCATTACTCACACTACTGCTTCAATTTTACACAACATATACATACATGTAAAAGACATTTTGACATCTGTCAATAAAGGACTTCAAAAAAGGTTGTGAAGGAGGTTGCTATGTTGCTATGTATGTATTATTTTACTCTTACGTTCCAATTACCCTTTTTCATTATACATTCAACTTTAAAAAATCAATGAACTATGGTCGAATGTCGACCACTGGGCGCCCACTAGTTTAATTTAATACGTTGACATTATTTCTACAAATTTAATTTACGTTGTAAGAAAGGGACGCATCTAAGTAAACCACAAGTCGGAGAAAATTCTGTAGCCTTTAGTTTGAGTCGTGAGTTGTACTTACGTCTGACTACTCTCTTTGATTAAATGTAATTTGAGGGCGCAAGCTTCGTCAGTGAACAAGAACACTATATTGCAAACAACTGCAATTGCGTCCTCCTTTCTTTAGTCGACAGTGTAATGTAAATTATGTATACAATTATTTGAAATTCTAACTTAGCAAAAGCTCCTGAAAGATCCAATATAATGGAAGACCATCCTGATTACACGTGTTTTTTTACTTATACGTTACTTTTTACGTATTATGTTACTATGTATTATGCAGCTGTGGCAAGGAATTTAAAAATTCTCCCAATTTAACGTGCGTATTCTTGATACAAACATTTCAAATATTTGTATAAAACTGACAAAATTACAAGGAAAACATCCTTTGAAGTGAATTTCAAAGAATTCACTCTAACGTATCGTAATGACGAAACTTATAATTGAAAACAAAAATATCTCTTTAATTTCCAAGAACGTCTGGTGCCGTCTGTGTCTGTAGTGTACCAACAATACGAAGAAAGACATTCTCTGTGTACTGTATATCAAGATGTGAGATAAACAAATTCGTTACTAAGTACTCGTTATTCCTGCGGTTTTATATAACCAAGATTTACTTATAATAATCCCAGAGATATATGTAAGGATAATATTATATGGTTAATAACTGAGTACCACCCGTTTCTTTGGGCATTAAAAAAAATGCCAAAGAATCTAAAAAATAAATAACCTAAACATGGCTGCAAACGATTTAATCAGACTTTAATGAGACCGCGAATATTAAAATGACGGAATGGTGTCAGATGATTGAGTTATCATTAGAATTATTTCATCATAACACAAATAACATAGTCTAATAATAGTAAACAGAATACTAAGATTGGGACAACGCCATCTATTGTCTAATAGCGGTAAAACGGTAACGGTTTAATTAAATTTAATTAAAGTATGTAAAATAAAAACATATAATCAAATAAATTAAAACATACGTTATACTAGGTAATAATTTTTTAGTTTTGTGTTCGTATTTTGCCAGGACAGTGTTATTTAATATTCTTAGTTATTTATTTTTAATTTTCTTCTTTTACGTCAGCTGCAAGTGTATACAGATGCATCATTATGCATTAACTTTCAATTAATTACATACACATACATATAGTCCACAAAAAAATGTTTCTAAACGTAGTATTGATAACACTAAAGCTTGCCAGTAGAATAAACAAAGAAAATCGGTTTTTTTTTTTTTCGAACTGACTACGCTATTGACCAAGCAAAGTCTTAACAGCTTCACCGGACTACTAAGGCGAGCGCTTAAGGCACTCAGCCGATTTTACTTTGACAACTAGCTCAAGGGTGCGCGGCACACTTCGGCTTTGGCTGTTGCCTGATACAAGCGATTCGCGACCTATCTTTTTTTTTTTTTTTTAACGTGGGGAAATCCTTTATGGATACGCCACCCCCCCGGGGGGGAGAGGGTGGGTTACGTCCGACTCGCACAGACTAAAACCCCACGGTGTACCGACAGACCGTTTTGTGGGGGCGGCAAGGGATCGAACAAGCTAATCAACCTTGTAGAGCCGCCCCCACGGTCCGCCCGGCGGAAGGTGACCGCCGGGCTCCCTCCTATAGAGGGACAGACCGGGTACACACCGGCTGTCCCCCCTCGTCCGCCGGACCTGTGCAATGAGGAGATGTTACCCCCAGACCACGGCGGCGTGATCTGTGGTTACGCGGGCGTGGGCGTGAGCACGCTCTGTTTAGAGAGACAGGCTGGTACTGATCGTTCACTGCCGTTATTTCATCGGGAGGGTCGGTAAAAATATGTCGCGGACGTCTTTTACTACGCGCAGCGTTTGGTACGGGTTCGTATTTTACGGCGGATACCACTAACGGACTGGGATGATTCGCGGCTTTTTCAAAATAACTAATCGTAAGTGATTTTACGTACGCCCAGATAGAAGGCATCTCTAGGTCCCTATGTAGATCAACTCTCCCCGAATGTACCACGGGGCACCGGTCACTTTAAGTAAAACGCGGTTTTGAAGAACCTGCAACATATGAAAACTATCTTTCGACATATGTGCAAAAACGGGACTGCTATATGTCATCACGGGACGGGACTTTCTTAGGAAGCGCATCGAAAAGGCCGTTTGCACACTCGGTGAATGGTTTCGTCGATGGCGCATAGAAGTTAATCCTGATAAGAGCGCCGCGATACTCTTCGATCCTTTACGACGTAATAATAACCTCGAGCCCATCAGGCTATACGGAACCGATATACCTTGGGCCGACGAGGTCAAATATCTCGGTGTTACATTAGATAAACATTTAAATTTCGCGCGAGTATGGAGCCCTGTGGCACACCTGAGCGTATCGGGTGGGGCAGGGATAGTTCCCCATCCACTCTAAAGCGGAAAGTCCTATCAGTGAGAAAATCGTGGATAATATGTATTAACTTATCGGGTACAAGAAAATCGGTGATAAACATATGAGAAAAGGGTACTGAACTATCTTTTTTTTTATAGTAGCACGGCAAAGCGACTGTACTATGTATGCCTGATGGTAAGCACAGTACAATCCAAAAACAATGGCGACCACCGAGAGACACACTATTCATCGCCGGTCGCCGCTGTCATGCCGGCCTGCGAAAAGCTGGTTATGCACAGGCTGATCTCGAAACGCGACCCGCAGAAGCGAATAATTATGATGGGCTTTTTCGCCATATACATGGTTGCGACCCAGCCAAGCTGTAAAACCCTACCACCCCGTAAATATCTATTTATCTATCTTATCTTTGCATATATCTAACTCGCGGTGGTCTAGTGGTTTGATCGGTGGAATATCATTTCGATGTCCACATGTTCGAACCCATGTATCAACGAACTTATCGGAATTCGCGTACATTTACTAATTTAAATAGGTAACAGTATCGGCTGACGGTGAAGGAAAACATCGTGAGGAAACCTGAACCTGAGAAATGTTCTTGTAGTACTACTGTATGTGGGAAAAATATAGAACTGTGAGTTCGCAGAGTTTGAAATCGCTAATACGTCGTGGGCTGGCGTGGTGATTAGCCCATACCTTCCTTCAGGAAGAAGGCTATGGCCCTGCAGTGGGTCTCTTACAGGCTGATGATGATATATCAATATAGATATATGTCATACGTGTAGTGTTTCACTACAACCTTATCTGATGAGACAATGTCGACCTAAATTGTTAAAACGTTGAACATAAAATGAGGCTAGTTTTTAAGTGCAACTGGTTAGAACATACCTATAGAGTCTTCGAATTTTCAAGTTCAGGATGGTAACTGGCCATACATGCTTATGGAAATAGTCTACCTCCATGCCATAATTTATTTCATCACAGTTCCAAGGAAAGCTCAGGCTCATTATAAGATCTGAACCCAGGTCTATTTGACATTACCTTCGAACACCCTAACACTGCGCCATCGTCGCCTTAAAATATAATTATGCGCAAATAACGAAATTCCATTCCAATATTTTAAATGAAAAAACGGTTTGATCGATTCAGGGGGAAGTAATCACCTTAAATAGGGTTGCCAACCGTCCCGTTTCCGCAGAGCTCGGCCTGATTTTCATGATATCCTGTATTAAGCCGGTTAATTTTTAAATAACTTCCTAGGAATTTTAAAACGTCGTGGTAAGGTTCCCTGTTTTCAAATTACCAGTCTGATACATGCGCTTAGTTATCTAAATTCGATATAAAAAATCGAATTGCTCCTAGATTTATTTTGTTTATTAAATTTTCATTAAATATTAAATACTGCACTTACGAACGCATCCTGTTTTAAAACCGGCATGTCCGAGCATTTTCATATTCGAATGCCGTTTTTATATACTTGCTTATGGCAACCCTACATTAAGGAGATTACGACCCGCGGTAAGTCGCAGAAAAAACGTTATATTTTATTTAAAAAAAGAGTAATTAAATGAAGCTATTATAATAATTTAATTAAATATTACAAGAATACGATGTATATATTCTTTATGATAAATTATTAAACTGAGGTTTGTGTGTTTACGAGTCTTTTAAAACGAGTTCTCGGTTACAGATTAAACATTCTAATTTCTTCCTTAAATTTGTACAATTCGTAGCTTCCAGCGTCTTCATAATATTACTTGTAGATTAATATCTTCAGATTTTATTCTCGCTTAGTACAGGGTCGAAAGCAGTTGGAGAATACATCTCACATACATCATAGATGAGTAGATAAAGATAATACAGATTTCCTGTGATCATTTCAATGTTCTAACAAGATGGTGGACCGCTTGTTAGAACTCAGGGAGTCGGAATCCATACCCATTATTATTTCCCATCCGCTTCACATGTGCACAATAACCAAACTATATTACATAAAACACCACCAATATTACAAAATATATAGCCAAATAACACAAGATTACGAATAAAATGAACTTCCAAAATCCCGCCAAAAACTGAAGGAATTTTTTTAACGCATTTAACTATCATGTGGCTTTTCTCACATCATGTAAGTTAACTACAAATATGAATTCAAACTACAAGAGAATTGTTTTAAATACAACAAAATATTCTTCCGTGTAACAAACCGTGATAAGCTATAAAATATAACTAATCTTCTTATAACCACAGAGTAACAGTGTCGTTAGATTTCTGATATATTAAGTACCAAAAACGGGCAATCAATAATAGCACACAAGTCCTTCCACAAACTTGTTTATTGTAAACTAGCTTTTGATAATAACATAGAGCTCATGTGATTCGCTGGAAATGTTTTCTATGTGTTTCTATACGTGTTTTTTTTTTAAATCGGTCATGTTTTTTTTTCAGTTTATCCATTACAAACAGAAAAATTAATCTTTTCTCTTTATAATGATAGACAAATAGTTTTCGGTGTATTCAATGCAATTTTAAGAATTGATCTGGCATTCTGGCATCATGGCATTACATTTTTCGGTTAAAAAAATTAACGTCAGCTCTATTTTAACCTGACAATACGTGTAGCTTCCGTAGAACATCAAAAGTACTTTTCGTGAACGAAGACATGAATGCAAGCTGGTTTTAAATAAAAATAAGGACTCAAAATTGGCTATAATTTATTAGTTTGCGTTATTTTAAGAAATTATTCGTGTACATTGTTTTTAGATGCATTTAATTTTTTCTGCTTACCATCAGGCATATTGCAGTCACTTTGTCGTGCTACAATGAAAATAAAAAAGATTTGGACGTTATAGTTATATGCCGTTAATAAAATATTGTAATACGTATCCTATCTTGAGAGATAGGATTAGAGTTGGAGTTGGATCAAATCATAAATAAATGTTTGTCGCACTGGCAACTCTAACACAGGCCCACGTGCTTAAGACGCATTAGTGTTCAGTGCGCCTCCCATCAGTTAGTCAGAGTTTTATTTAAAAAAAGAGTAATTAAATGAAGCTATTATAATAATTTAATTAAATATTACAAGAATACGATGTATATATTCTTTATGATAAATTATTAAACTGAGGTTTGTGTGTTTACGAGTCTTTTAAAACGAGTTCTCGGTTACAGATTAAACATTCTAATTTCTTCCTTAAATTTGTACAATTCGTAGCTTCCAGCGTCTTCATAATATTACTTGTAGATTAATATCTTCAGATTTTATTCTCGCTTAGTACAGGGTCGAAAGCAGTTGGAGAATACATCTCACATACATCATAGATGAGTAGATAAAGATAATACAGATTTCCTGTGATCATTTCAATGTTCTAACAAGATGGTGGACCGCTTGTTAGAACTCAGGGAGTCGGAATCCATACCCATTATTATTTCCCATCCGCTTCACATGTGCACAATAACCAAACTATATTACATAAAACACCACCAATATTACAAAATATATAGCCAAATAACACAAGATTACGAATAAAATGAACTTCCAAAATCCCGCCAAAAACTGAAGGAATTTTTTTAACGCATTTAACTATCATGTGGCTTTTCTCACATCATGTAAGTTAACTACAAATATGAATTCAAACTACAAGAGAATTGTTTTAAATACAACAAAATATTCTTCCGTGTAACAAACCGTGATAAGCTATAAAATATAACTAATCTTCTTATAACCACAGAGTAACAGTGTCGTTAGATTTCTGATATATTAAGTACCAAAAACGGGCAATCAATAATAGCACACAAGTCCTTCCACAAACTTGTTTATTGTAAACTAGCTTTTGATAATAACATAGAGCTCATGTGATTCGCTGGAAATGTTTTCTATGTGTTTCTATACGTGTTTTTTTTTTAAATCGGTCATGTTTTTTTTTCAGTTTATCCATTACAAACAGAAAAATTAATCTTTTCTCTTTATAATGATAGACAAATAGTTTTCGGTGTATTCAATGCAATTTTAAGAATTGATCTGGCATTCTGGCATCATGGCATTACATTTTTCGGTTAAAAAAATTAACGTCAGCTCTATTTTAACCTGACAATACGTGTAGCTTCCGTAGAACATCAAAAGTACTTTTCGTGAACGAAGACATGAATGCAAGCTGGTTTTAAATAAAAATAAGGACTCAAAATTGGCTATAATTTATTAGTTTGCGTTATTTTAAGAAATTATTCGTGTACATTGTTTTTAGATGCATTTAATTTTTTCTGCTTACCATCAGGCATATTGCAGTCACTTTGTCGTGCTACAATGAAAATAAAAAAGATTTGGACGTTATAGTTATATGCCGTTAATAAAATATTGTAATACGTAACTAAAAAAAATTTTTCCAAAAAAAAATAAACCGCCTTTGATGTTAAAAACTAATAAGGCACTAAAAAGCGAAAAATAACTGAATTATTAAATTAACCAAATTAAATAAAAAATATTGATTTTTGCGCTACCGAATAATATATTAGAAGTCGATGCTATCTATCTACCTGTCTCAGAATTTTTATAGTAATTACATACTATCAATGTGAATTACTTTAAACTTTATTTATGTTTCATTTGATTTGAAAAAGTTTAAGAAGATCGCAGCCTGGAACATTGAAATCTTCACACAGCAAAGGATCGATCAAGTTTTAACATTATATGAGGAAAATACATATATGAACCACACGTAGAAATATATGGAATAAATTTGGTTTCAACTCCAATTTTGTATTTAGTAAACTGGATGTAAATAAAGCTAAATTACTTCTTCAAAAAATTAGGTTTAAGTCTTCTCTACCTTATGGAAGGTACAGTTTAGTCTAAAAGCAACGGTGATCGTCGGTTTCAGATACCGTCAGCAGTCCCTAATGACATTTCTAACTCCGACCCTGTCCTCGTTAATCTTCAATGTGTCCCACCGACAATATTTATTCCGTCTCAGGACAATGAAATTTCACTTTGAATATTATGAAGAAACGAGGATTACGGATCAAATGCCTTTTGTAGACGAAACTGCTGGAATAATGCGGCAATGAAACGTAATGATATTGTAATTTGTGCCTATCAGTATAGGGATATAAATTACCTTTTAGCATACTTTTTACAGTCATTATATACTATTAGATGTTCGTTTTTTTATCTATAGCAACGATCTTTAATATGTCACATTAAGTAAATTAAACGTCCCTTGTGTGAATTATTTTAATATAATAACAATTTTTAATGTAGTACGTCTCGAGTTTTTCTTCGAATTGACTAATTGCTGTTGGCTTGATGGGCCTTTGCAGCTCATAAGACACATATGTATTATGGATCTTGCAATTTGGGATTTGTCCCAAGCAAAAGTGCGTACGATCATGTATGGCTAACTAACCCTACTTACCGCAATGCGTGGCTTAATAGCGTTACTGAGCAGTGGCCGATGAAGTAGTGTCATGATTTGGTGAAGCTATGGTAGCACTTATAGTGGCAGCACCATGGCTCGAAGCAGTATCGTTGTTTCCAAAGTCGTTACAATTACAATAAATAGGTATAGCAAAATATCACTAACATACCTTTAAGTTTCTTAGAAAGTGTATAGGTACATAATACCTATCACAAAATAAGACAAATCAAAAGAGATTCATTGTTACGAATTTATCACCATGTACTTGGTGGTAAAGAAATTTAGTCGATTACAAACACCCTACTACCTCGCTTGATTAATTACCTCGCTTTGTATCTAGACAAATCTCAAAGGATGATACGATGTTTGATTGTAGCAAACTAGTCGAAGACAAGTGCAAGTCCTGCCACCCTGTAGATAACGCTCTTGACTTTAATGAGGTTTATAAAATGGAATTTTTGTGTCAGGTGCCCAGGATAAGGATACCGATGAAGAGGAAGGGAAAACAGGTAGCGCCGCGACTACAGACGACACTGAAGAAGATGCCGAACGAACTAAACATATACTGCCGCTCGTTTCTCATCAGCCCATCGTGTGAGTGTAATTAAATAATGCTTGTTAAAAGTAAAAAAAGTTTGACTATTCAATTAAAAATTTAACCAATATCTATGTGCATATTCAATTTAAAATAATCTAACATTAAGCAACATCTTTTGCAGAGAGGTGTCAGCAAGCCAACAGGACTTCTTTAAAATGCTTGATGAGAAAATTGAAAACGTAAGTAAAACATCAGTTTAATCCGTCATCCTAAAAATTACACTGCTAAATAATTATATCCAAATATTTATGTTTACAGGGTAAAGACTACGATTCTTCCAGTGAGACTGAAATACGATTGGAACATGAACGTAGGCGATTACTTATAGACCAGTGGCGATCGGCATCGCTGTCTACCCACTCTTCACTCTCACAGCCGAGTCCTCCAACACCTGCGAGAAGACGTGTCCCAAGGCCCATGCCACAACCGCCCGAAAGACAGAACAGTCCAGGTCCTGCCCGCAGATGTTATCGGCAACAGCACGTTCCAGATGGTATGTCGCCGCCACCGAGGAGATCTCACAGTGCTCAATCCCATCATCAAGACTCCAGACATGTCAACGGAGATAACTGGCAAGACCCATCAAAATCTCCAGTTAAACGTCCACAAAGCGCCGGAGCTAATTGGAAAAACAATCCTAAAGTGACACCTTATAATCACAAATCAAAAAAGAATGATGACCATAGAAAAGACACGGAAATATCAGGATCAAGTCAGGACGTTTCTCAAATAACTTACAATCCAACATTCCAAACGCATAGTCCCGCACACTCAATTAAGCAGCAGCCGTATATAGCTCAGATCGTAAGTTATCCAATGTCTCAGCAAGTAACACCCCCATCACCACCAAAGTACATTGCACCGCCCGAAGAATATCAAGACCCCCAGAATAATATCACAGATACGAAGCATAATAACCAGAAGCAGACGTCAGGTGCACAAGGAACAGCCCAACCGCCCATATATTATATACACGGTAATGTAACAACAACTTTAAACCAAGATTTAGTGCAACAGAGACAGCAAACCGCATTACATTTGCAGCAGTATGTCGCGATGAAGCAAGCCCAACAACAGATGTTTACATATCTCCAGAGAAGCCCACATACAGTGTTTCCAAACGTCGATTTCAGTCAGAATCCAAATCAAGCTCGTATGTATGACGAAGAATACGCAGTTCAATATGGTCATCCACCAATGAGAACGCATAGTGCCCCAACACCTGTTGGAGTTGTTAGACCAATGCCGATACCAGTTGCTCCAAGCTTCGGTATCCCCGATGCGGCCAACATAGTCCAAATGCCGATATGGCCTCACATGCCACCTGTTGTGTCCACAATGGGTCCATGGATTCAAGGTCAGGTACCGCCTGAATTGCAGTACTATCCTCAATCGCAGTTCGTGCCCATGTACCGACCGACGTCCGCCGGATCAGCCGGTACTTTGACTCGATATAAAAAAGACACGACCGACGGCGAAGTGAAAAACGTGTGCCAAAGTATAAACCTAGTCAGGCAGAAGCCAATTGGCCAGATAGTGTCGTTGCCGGGACAAGAGTTGACTGTATGTAATAATGTGAATGACAGTCCAAGTCCTGCTTCAGTGAGTACAGATAGTGGTGTATCTCCGGGGAATGGTGTTCCGAACTCAAAAAACTCGTCCTTTAACGCACCATCCTGCGGCACCGGTGATACATTTAAAATTATTGATAAAAACAAAAAGAACAAAAGTGTGCAGCAAAGTTCTAGATCTCTGAAGAATTCTAAAAGTTTAGATAACTAGGAAAGCGTTTGTAATTATGTAGATTTTCTAAATGTATTTAGACGTCGAGGTATAACTGTGTATAGTGATATTAGATTCTTGAAAGGCTTATTGTATTATCGTGGTTTAATTAAGAAGACTTATGATTTGTTTTCATCAGTCGATGTCAAACTTCTAATCGTTGTAGTCATACTGTAAATTTAAAATCACCTTTTACAAGGTGCGCTACGATATCGCTGTAATGAAATTCTTCAAAGTAATTCCAATACCTAAATGCTTCGATCAACAATAACTAGATCACGTACGTAGAGGGTCACGTACAAATCGAAGCTAAAAGCTGTCCGCGTAAATATATACTTATGTGTAGCAATAGCTATATATTTGCTAAGAAAAGGAGAAAAAAAGTTTTAAAATTGTTTTAAGTTCAACCTAATTACGACCATAACACATAAACAATAAAGTCACAAATGTTCAAAGTATTATCTCATACTTACGATAAAACGAGCAAAGTAATAAATTACTCCCATCACAAATGAAAAGATAACATAAACAACATTTAGTATGAATTCAACCTTAACACGTGAATAAAGTACGTTTTCCCGTTATTGTGCATGTTTGTGTCTGGCGAGGCCAAACATTTGTATCACAGGTTTAAAATCGGTAATTTTGTTCAAAATTTGATATTATTAGTTAGTTTAAAGCTTCAAATATAATTTATAAAACATGTATTTAGCGAAAGTAAGGTACTCCGGCCGTTAAATTGCTTTTTCGGGTATTTTTTTGGATCTTTTGAATACACTGCGGCATGTGAAACGGGCTTAGGTACATTGGTTGTGTTTCAAACAAACTAAATAAAATAAGGGCACACATTTCAAGTGAGCTCTTATTTACCGAGACGTATTTTTCGCGCCGACCCGTTATCTAGTTATTGTTGATCGAAGCCTAAATGTAAAGGACTATCGATTGTGACTGATAGTAGAATATGTCAATCAATGAAGCAAAGTGTTTTGTCCAAATTACGTAAATATAATTTTAAACGGGTATTTATTATTTTGTTAAATAATTAATATTTAAATGAAATCTAAATGTATGTTTAGAGAGTCATATCGCACGAGTTAGGAGGCGTTCAGATATTTCGTAATCAGAATGTTACAAGTTATTTTAAATGTTAGAATATAGACAATAATTAAGACTAAATTGGCCGTTACATTTCTACGATCAAGGCAACCATAATATTAAAAATACAAAATCCATAACCATGAAAAGGAAATAGTAAACAATTATGTGGTCTCCGTAATATAGTTAACATCATTCAGCTATAGTTTAATATCAACAATAATCAAAATAATCTATACATTTTTCATTTCTCGTTCATTTTATACGAAAACCACCATTACTTCAAAGTATTTCATCTATGTTTCCTACTCTTGCATTTCTCAATTTCCTATATTTTTGGTTTACCTTCAATATTTCATTTCATTTTCTCTGCTTTTTCTACATTAAATCAACTTGAGACGACAGTCAACTGGTAATCGCTATACCCTAAGGACTAAGGGGGTATGAGTCGTATGGCTAACCTACACGCATGCACAAAGAATAATTCTGAATACGCAATAATTGAACTTCACCTAATTACGTGCCGGATAATACATTAAATTATACAATAATAATGATGATAAACGAACGAGGCGTTGTTTTATTTACCCGAAATTACAGAGTTAATAAAGGAAAAAATTATGAAATAAAAATTTCAGTAATGATGGCGAACATGTTTAAAGTTGGTAAATTGGTCGTCTAACGAACCATATAGCAATAGTAGGAAACAACAGCCGATGTGCGAGAAGAACTCATCGAAGCAAAGGTTTCATTCCACTACAGAATGAATAGTAACAGAGTGATTTACTGATGAAATTGTCATCATAATCATCACATTAGCCTGTAAGAAACCCACTGCAGGGTCATAAACTTCTTCTTGATGGAAGGTATAGCTAATCACCACGTCAACCCACGACGTATTGGTGATTTCAAACTCTGAGAAATCAACAGTTCAATATTTTCCCACATACAGTAGATTATAACAACATTTCTCAGGTTCAGGTTTCTTCGCGATGTTTTCTTTCATCGTCAACCGATAGTGTTTGTTACCAATTAAAATTTGTAAACGTACGCGAACTCGCAAAAATTCGTTGCTACTTGCCGGGGTTCGAACCTGCGGACTTCGGATCGCGATTCCATTAGTCAAGCCACGAGAATACCACGACTGAAATTGGGTTGTATGCATTTAATTTAGTTTAGAATATTCAGCATTATATAATCACTACATAGTATAAAACAAAGTCGCTTTCTCTGTCCCTATATAGGGATATGTATGCTTAAATCTTTACAACTACGCAACGGATTTTGATGCGGTTTTTTAATAGATAGAGTGATTGAAGAGGAAGGTTTATATGTATAATAACATCCATTAAATAGTGGAGAAATAATGTTATTTTTGAGGTTTCTAGTGTGATATCGTAAATCATTACATAACCGATTCGATGCAGACGAAGTTGCACGGGTCAGCTAGTAAGAATATAAATGTAACGCATCTGCACTTTTTAGATTTTTCGTGAAAAAACAGGTGTCTTGAAATTAGTAATAAAATAAATACAGTTTAATTATTTTTAGAAATGTCCTTCTGTCTGTTGGTCTGTGTGAACACGAATCACTGCTAAAGTACTGAGTTGACGATAAAATCATAAAGCATATCCTCGAGTAATATTTAGCACTTAGTTTCATTAAAATCGGTTCATGCTATCAAAAGTTATTGTAATTTTAATGAGGACGCGACTTAAGTACGAGAGAAAAGTAGATATGTAAATGGGCTTAATATATTCACATGATTTTATTAGTCATTGTTTTTTTACATTAGGTTCCACGGTTTTACATTAGTCGCGGGCACGGCTAGTTTCTAATATTTGCTCTTATACGTTTTTAAAACAAAATTGGAATATATCTTGCAATTTTTACAACAAAAAGAACAGAATAAATTTTTTTTTAATAATAGCACTGTACTTGATGGTAAGCACAGTACAATCCAAAAACAATGGCGACCACCGAGTGACAAAGTATCCATCGCCGGTCGCCGCTGTCATGTCCGAAACGTTGGATATGCACAGGCTGATCCCGAAACGCGACCCGCGAATCATTATGACCGGCTTTTTCGCCATATACATGGTGGTTGCGACCCAGTCAGGCTGTAAAACCCTACCACCCCGCTTTCGCCATTGCCTCGTTCGTTATTCAGGAAGGTGCACCACGTGCAGGTGAGGTTGCCTTGGATGTCTCAAGTCTTCGATGTTATTCGACACCCCTTACACCCAAAAAATTTGGAATTAAATATATATATAGAATTAACCTGATCTTATACGTTTTTTCCTACGCGCTTTAAACACGCTCGTGTATGTGGTTATTTCAAACAATAATTATTTATTATTCGTAACTAAATTACAGATAAATATGAGAACGGATCCACCTGATCGAAAACAGACGAACAATGTTATTTCAAACGACAATTTTAAATTCAAACTATGTGGTCTCGTTCAATTTGTTTATCGATTTTGAATACCGCTTCTGTTTTCGTTACTGTTGTTGTATTTCGTGATAAATAATTCACACCCAGTATCCAATACGAGTTGATTGCTTTTGTCCTACTGTAATGTAAAGTGAATTGGTATAAATGTATACATCGTATTGTATCTATGTTGGTAATGTAGGCGGATATTACGAAACACATAATGATGTAACATGTACTTAATAACTGCTTATAAAGTAAGGCCAGTTTTTAATAAGAGCGGCAAAATTTGTGCAAATTTCTGTTTATTACCTTACATTAGATTATTTACCGGAACACGTAATAGTCTTTGGTAATATCACTCCTACTTAAAAATGGTTAACTCATCTGGCTAGTATTCGAAAATGCTATAATATCAAGCTCCGGTTTTATAAAAATGATAAGATATCAAGGTTCTAGAAAACTATTAACTTTTAGCGGGCCCGGCGGACGTTGTCCTTGAAAAAAACCTTAACAAATTATATACAAAACAAAATGAAATCAAAAATACTTTATTCAGTTTAGGCCCTAAATCAGGCGCTTATGAACGTCAAAACTACCACCGGTTCGGAAAACAACCCAGTCATCGAAAAGAATCGGCAAGAAACTCGATCGATATATATATATTTCGAATACATTATACGTTACAATACCGTATACCTAAAGCTTCCTCATGAGTCACTTTATCCACTGGTGAACACCACATGAAAATCCGTTCTGTAATTTTTGAGTTTATCGCGAACAGACAGACAAACAAACACGTGGCAGAAGACTTTGTTTTATAATATGTTGTGACTAGAGTATATTTCAGTGTAATAGTGTAAAATATAGTGTGATAAAATTGTGATAAACACTATCACAATCAAATTTATCACACCGGCTTTTTGAGGTTTTTTTCTCGAATTGACTACTCTATTGAGCTAGCAAGGTCTTCACAGCTTCACCGGACTACATGGAGGTTTTTATTTGTATATATTTGTAATATTTGTATCTTTTTTTTTCGATGTTTACTTTTTGTTGTTGTTAGCTGGTTACATGTATAAGTTATGTTAAATTTTGTTGTCAATACACCGACTACACGTCCGTACATTACTTAGGGTCTCCATTGAAAATCAGCGCTGCAGTACCACCCTAGTTATGCTGCAGCACTTTGCTGAATGGAGGTGCCTTTGTTGGATATTCAAATAAGCTATTTAAATAAGATTTTTTTATATCATGGGATGCAAACGAACTGGTGGGTCACCTTATGTTAAGTGATCACCACCGTCCATAGACACTAACAACACCAGAGGAGTCAAATGTGTTTTGTCAGCCCGTGTTCGGGGGAAAGGGAGGGAAGGGGAAGAGGAGAGGCGAGGTGGGCCTCCGGCGCTCTGACTGACCTAACGAAACGCAACTATGCAAGCGCTGTTACTTCACGTCGGTTTTCTATGAGAGGCTTGTACGACCCCGGTTGAGCCGTTCCATTCGTGCTGAAACCAATAATAGCTTCAACATGGCTCTACCACCTACTATAGGTATATTGTTAGAAATGTCTGTTAATTATTTAATAATATTTTTTTTATATATTTTACGCGGACACCGCTAGTAGTATTTTATAAATTTGGTCACAATTTCTCCTACTGTTAACTGAAGATGTGGTGTAAGCCTAGGGAACTAGTTCTCAAGTACAACTCTCGAAAGGCATCTATAGATGCTTGGCGACAATATTTTCAACTTCAGAGTGTTAGCCACACATACATTATAAAGCCTTACTAGTATGCTATACTTAAATACAATGTTTTCCTTCACAAAAAGTTCCGGCTTATAGCAACTTCGAATCTATGTCGATCGGCACTGTGTCCGAACACGTTTTAAACTAAAGTTTAATTAACTGTGACTATGTTGAACCAAAAACATGTTTATTTGATTTTATTAAGCCTCGAACTCGTAGACTCCGTTGTTTTCGCTAAACTAAGCCATAGAAGCATCATAAAATTATACCTATCTAATACCCCCACGATGATAATTAAGCTTACGATGCGAAGTGTATTACTTTTTAAATGAATCAGAGGAACGATTTTCCTCGAACTAGGGTTGCCACCTAAGAAAAATTATCGGTACTATAAATAGTCAGCATGTAAAATATAACTAGGGGACATCTAATAAAAAACTTTTGAGATATTCTGGGAGGATCAAAATGTTGAATAAAAATACTGTATCTTATGTAACAAAGCGAAAAAATAAATAAAACAAAAAATGTGGTCTTAATATTTATAAAATACTCTTAGATTTCGTCAATAGCGCCACCTATCGGGTCTAACTGCAGCTAAGTACCGTCGAGGTGCCATAAGTACCTACAAAAAAAGATCAAAATCGATGAAACTATTTATGAGAAAAAAAATTATGTACACCAAAATTGTATATAAAATAGTTTTTAATTGGTATACACATACTGATATTACTGAATTAAAGAAACGAATCGAAAACACACAAGAATTATAGATAAAATTTCTAGACACGTTCGTAAAATAGTACTGAAAAAGGGAAAATGTTTACTAAAAAATCTCCATATATAAAAGCAAGTAAACAAAAGGGAGATCTTCCAAAAAATTGACATAATTGACAGATAAACGTTCAGTTGCTCAGTTACTATTTTATTTAATTACATCGTCATACTGTAAAGTGAAGATTTGGACTAATTTTCCTCATTAGTACATCCACGCGAAACAGTAATATGTAAAAGAAACATTGTAAAATTATTTTATTGAAAAAATAAACATATTTTATCTAGAATTTCTGCTAACCCTGTGATACCTAATAAGTCCGTCGGCGCGGCGCGGCAGTTCTATCGTGCCTCAATCTGCTGCCAATTTATAACGAACGTCTATACTTAAGTAAGCTAAGCTATGTTACATAAATTGCACCGGATATAAGCATCAAATGGGCTATAGCAGTCACTCGCGAATTCGTCTGCGTTAAAATACAATATAAAGAAATTTGTGCAGTCAGAGAACTTCCATCAGGTCTTTTTTTATGTTCTGCAACTTCGAATGTAAAATTGAGATTTTTAGACTGTTTACGTGTTCGTCATGCTAACGATTCGTTGTGTTTTGACATTATTCCTTATTTTAAGCTATTTACATTTAAAAAATGATATAAAACAATACTTACACAGAGGGAGAGAGGAAAATTCACATGAAATATATAACGCTTTTTCCTTACGTGACGATTTTTATCAACTCCTATTATCTATAAACCGCGGAGATTGCCTTGAGTTGTGTTCAAACAGCCTGATGTCCAGACATAGCCTTTTCTTCTAGATATGGCTATTAGCATTTACAGGTCTCGTGATCCCTACAAATAAAGTATAAAATATAAAAATAAATTCACACATCTGTTTGGTAGTTCTAGCTAAGCGAAACATACAAAAAACCTGAAAGAAGTTAGAACATGACAACCTAACCTGAAACCATTGATTCAGTCATAAACCATTCATGGTTATTACATATTTTAAATTGAACTTGAAATCAAATTATCGTTTATAATAAATAGAAACCAGTCATAATTCTAGCGAATCTCTTAGAACAGCATATTTTACGAACACGCTTACATTTCAGAATAATTCCTTCATAGAAAGAAGTAACTCAAAATTTCAATATTGTGGGCAATGCGTTGAACTTTAATCATGTTTATACGCTCGACTTAAGTTTATCTTAAAAATAAATTAAGTCACTTTCGCTTTAAGTCAATTCCAAAAATAAGGATAAGAAGTGTAGTTATATTGCTATTTGACCGTTGTAGTAAATATTACCATTATAGTACCAGTAATAGTGGTCGCAACCACCATGTATACGGCGAAAAAGCCCGTCATATTTTTTTTTTTTTTTTTCGAACTGACTATGCTATTGACCTGGCAAGGTCTTTACAGCTTCACCGGACTACTAAGGTTGGAGCTTAAGGCTCACAACCGATTTTGGGTTTTGGGTAACATACACAAGGGTGCACGCACACCTCGGCTTGGGCTGTTACCGAAAAAGACGCGTCTGTCCTAGCTAAACTATGCTAAGCTATTCATACATATATGCATTTGTGAATTATGCAATGAAAATTGCATGATTCACCAATGAATACGTGTATATCGGATTTGAAACGAACTAAACTATTCGATTCAGTTCGATTGAGGGAAAAAAAGTAAACCCTCCAACAATGTGTATGTATGTGCACGTGTGTTAGAGAGATAATCTCATATGTGTGTTCAAGTGATGTAGGTGAGTCACTGTATCGCGAAAATAATATCAAGAGGGCTCCGCACGGGGACGACCTAGGCTCGAGATATTATTGAGAACCGCGGAGTGTGCGGGAGCTAATAGGGATCGATTACAAAAGCGTGGGCGCAGCACGCATTTTATAAGATTGAATTTAAATTTACTAACGGTGTCGGCACCGAAGTCTAAAAATAGACTTAACAACAATTATTATTATTATTGAACGGTTATTTTAGGGGAAGATAGACGTAAATACGCGATTTACTCTATCTTATTTGAGTTATTTATTTATTTTTTTACGGCTGCGCGCGCGAGCCGTTGTAGAGTAGCCGCGATGGCTGGAAACCTATGGATTGCCGTGACGGCACCTAGTAGAGGATTACGAGCGCACACTTCGTACGCCGAGATCTCCGAGATCTCGTGGAAGATGAGTAATTGAGCTGTGTAGTCAATACTCGATAGGGAAAAGGAGTATGCGGGGTCATCCTGTGAAGGATTAGCCGCCGGAGGTTTGGGAGTGTGCTGGGACGCGGGTTTGGGAGCCCACGGGGCCTGAGGGGCCCGGTAGGGGCGGGGGGGCGCGCTAGTCGCGGGTACGGACGCTGCCGGTGCACGAGACGTGCCCGGCAGGTTCGGGAAGGCCTCTCGAGACATGAGAGGCGGAGGTCGAGGACGGGCGGGGGCGGCGGCCGTCTTAGACGGCGACGCCTGCCTGGGGTATCGAGGGCGCTTTGTGCGCGGGGCGCGGGGACATCCGCGATAATTCGCGGTATGGCCCACGCCGCGGCACAGAACACAACTCGGAGGGTCGGAGGCGTCTTTCGTGCGAGGACACTCCCTAGTGGAGTGGTCGCCGAGGCACTTAACGCACCTGGGTTTCAGGCGACAGTTTCGTGCGGAGTGTCCGTACACCTGGCAGTTGTGACACTGCGAGGGCACAGACGTTTTGCGCGGCGGCTCGACTATGACGCCGGAGAGGCCGCAAAGGGATGTAAGATTAAAAATCGCTTTCCCCTGAGGGGTGCGATCGAGGACAACGAGAACCATATCATATGGAGCCCTGGTGCGCGGAGAGCGCATACGATGAACCTCGCGAACAGGAATCTTCTGTTCCTTGAGGTCGTCTGAAATGTCGTCAGTCGGGAGTTCTGAGGGGACTCTACGGATCACAACCCGTAGTTTACGCTCCTCTTCGAGAGAGTGCGTGAAATAGCCCCACTGGTTGTCCCGAAGGAAACGAGTGAGGTTGCGATGGGCGGTGGACGTGGCTACCTTCACCTGAATACCTACAGCGGTATTCACGGCGGAGGTGTAAGGGATACCTGCCGTTTCCAGCAGGCTAGAAATCTCAACCCAAGACGCTTTGTCTTGGATCGTAACGGGGGGCGGTGGGCGGGGCTTCTTGCCCGAAACTGCGGAACCCGCAGCCACGGGCGAGTCGGGTCTAGAGGGCGCTGGTGTCGCCTTTGGCACTTTCGCGCCATCGACGTTTGCGATCTTTTTAGAGGGCAATTTGTCCTCCGGATCGGAAGGTGATTTCGGGCGCTTCTTGTTCTTGCGCGGTTTGCGGTGCGTGACGGTGGTGAAGCCATCGTCCGCAGCAGGGGCTTGCTCAGCCTGAGGGGCTTGCTCGGCAGGGGGATCCTGCTGAGCAGGAGGGTCTTGCTCCATGTCGGAGCCGGAGTCGGAGTCGGAGTCATCGCTATCGCGATCGGCTGGGATTGGGAAGTTGTTGGAAGCCTCGATCTTGGCATAGATCGAGGGAGCGGGCTTCGAGGAATGAGGGAGCTCGGTGCGACGCTTTGCAGCGTACGCATCGTAATCGTCTACGAGACGAGGACAGATAGCGGCTATGAAGCCGCGGAGGCTAATGAGCTCAGTCTCTAAGAGACTGATCTCTTGTTCAGCGGCCATACCGGGGCCTGAGGAGGGGAGTGGGGCGGGGGAAGACATGTGAAACCTCCCTGCCAGAGGGGCAGGGGGGCGCGCCTTAATGAATTTAACGGACTATCCCGAGTCCGGATCAAAGGGAGCTGTGGGCGATGTGCAATGCCTCACAGGGGACCTACAATGCCTAGGGGGAAGCCCTAACACTTCTTTCTTGAACGCCTTACGGAGACTCGACGCGTGCTGAAAAGCACGATTTCATGCACTGAAAAGTGCGGTTTACAGGCGCACCGAAAAGTGCACTCTTTGTCACTCCGAAAAGTAACAAAGCCCGGCCTTGCGGCCGCCTATACGATTGACGTGGATTGAATCCACGTCAATCGTATAGGCGGCCGCAAGGCCGGGCTTTGTTACTTTTCGGAGTGACAAAGAGTGCACTTTTCGGTGCGCCTGTAAACCGCACTTTTCAGTGCATGAAATCGTGCTTTTCAGCACGCGTCGAGTTCGGCTTCTCTGCCTCGCGTCGGACCTGTGAACAGCACACGAAAACACAGAAAAAAAACAACAAAGGAAATAGCAGGTAGGTGCGTAAGCGAAAATAAAAAATCTCACTCAAACACGTGGGTCGGTGTAAGTTACGAAAAAAACACGGAGCGCACGTGCGTACGCCACCGCGTCCTGACCGGAACCCCGCCCGTCATATTGATACGCTTCTGCGGGTCGCGTTTCGGGATCAGCCTGTGCATATCCAGCTTTTTCGCAGGCCGCCATGACAGCGGCGGCCGGCGATTGATAGTGTGTCACTCGGTGATCGCCATTGTTTCTGAATTGTACTGTGTTTACCATCAGACATATTGAAAAAAAAAAACATTTAAATAAGCATTAAAATGTAAAAAAAACAGTTTTTTTATATTTCAAAATATATTATAGATTAACTTAAATACCAACGAAGTAACAGTATAATGCACTACAATAATTATCATATACCTGAATTAAGTCGTAATGCTATAAAAAAACGACGTATTTTTTGTTAAAATAAATAGGTATGAAATCTGCATGACTACCTTTTTTAAATAAATTAAAGTAAATAAAAGAAATATTTTTTCGTTCACTTTATTCAGAGACTTAGTTTTTCACGTGCATAAATAAAAAAAGAAAACAACAGTCATCCATTTTCGTAGTTTTGATGTTAATGAAGTGGCTGTTGAATTGGTCGTTTTCTTCTCACAACTTTAATTTACTTTCTGCTGCTAACTAGAAAAACGTAAATTTTGATTTAATTCTTTTTCTAATTAAAAATGCGAATTCTTCATTTTTTTTTTTGTAATTGTCGTATACTCGGGACAACATTTAGCTGCATTTGCGACAATAAAACGTGTGAACAGAGCGGATTACACAACACCTTCCCTTGTACTTATAGGTCTTAAAGTTACGTGTAATGACCTACAACACGCTATCGATAAGCCGTCTTGTAAAGTATGTAAATGCATATTTTATAGTTCTTCCATACTTTAAACAAATGAACGCGCTTTGCGTTTTGCGAGATACAATTTATTCTTTCCCTCTCTCCCTTAAATAGTGGACAGTGTACGTGCATTTGTTCGTTCAGGAATGTATATTTGTTATTGTGCTCTCCTACCTATTTGTGTAGTTTAGCAAATCGGAAATCCTCACTTTAGGTATATCTCGTTATAGAATCAGTCAGTGTATTTATACGTTTATCATTAATCGATATTCTTCACAAATTTTACAATGCTAGTGGTCGCCCAATGATCGAAAATCGGACATAATTCATTTTTTATTTATTTTATTATTATTGAGGTTTTTGTTTGCCAAAGAGTGTATAAATATTGTAGACTAGCTGTGCCCGCGGCTCCGTCCGCGTGAAATCTAATATTAAAAAAACAGTGACTAATAAAATAATTGAACGTGTCAAGTGCATTTTTCTCACCTTTATCTCGTACTTATGTCGCGTCTTGATTAAAATTATAATAACTTTTCACAGAGTGAACCGATTTTAATGATACCAAGACCGAATGTTAATCAAGGATATGCTTTATGATTTTCTTGGTGAGGTTTTATCGTGAACGCAGCACTTTCGCAGCGATGCGTGTTCAAACAAACAGACAGAAAGACAAACAGACATTTCTAAAAATGATTGAAATGTATTTCATAACTTATTCCAAGACATCTGCAACAATTTTTTTCACAGAAATCTAAAAGTACATACACTATAGCTCAGCAATAGAAAATGCACGGAACTGATATCTTCGCCCTTTTAAGTAACATGATGAAGTTTTATCGTGAACGTAGTTTAGCAGTTATACGTACACAAACAGACATACAGACGTTTCTAAAAATGATTCAAGTGCATTTAATTACTTATTCGTAGTAACTTGGAACATATTTTTTACAGAAATAAAAAAAAATACAAACATGTCACATTTACATTCTTCATTAAATACTATAAAATGAAATCCTCTGTCACGTTTGTTTGTGGGTCTGTTCACGATAAACTCAAAAACCATAGAACGGATTTTCATGCGGTTGTCACCAGTAGATAGAGTGATACCTGAGAAAGGTTTAGGTATATCATTTGGTTTTTCTTATAATCAGGGCAGGACGACGTCCGCCGGGCCCGCTAGTATTATATATATATAGGCATACTATATATGCCCCAAGTTAAAAAAAACTAGAATCAATATGTTAATAACACAAAGAGTAACACATATACACATACATATAGTACCAATAAAATATATTTCCCAAGACAGTTATTTTAACATTGAGAAATTCTTAGACATTACCACGATCTGTTCGGTTAAATGTTCTGTATAAATTGGTATTCTCAGACGTAAGTATGCCACTTACAGATATTAGAAGGGAGACAGGTTTTAGTGCTTAAAATGGTATATCAAGAATAGAAGTTCAGCAATTTTCTACTATCTTTAAATGAAATTTCTAACATTGGAACAATAGATTTTTATGATACCTCTGTCTGAGACATTAAGTAATTTGTATGGTTTACTTTATATTATTAAATAATTATCTATACATATAGTGAGAACGTAAATCTTGTCTGTACTTTTTAGATTTTTGTGAAAAAAAAAAACTTCTTTGGCGAACTAATTTATTAAAAAAAAAAATTATATTAATTTAATTTAGTTATTTTTTTTTTAATTAAACGGATAATTATAGACTAAATATAATTATGATATAATTATTTTAGAAGACTTATAAATTAATTATTTAATTCCTTATTTGTTATTTTTATTTTATTCTAAAACTTTAGATTTCCGAGACGCGAAAAATAGATGAAAAATCTGCGTTTACTGCAGTTACATCTGTAAAAATTTTACCCTCATGCGCCTAAAGAAGTTTCACTTCAAAAATCTCGCTCGCATCTTGGAATATGTAATAAAATACTTATTAATCATTTTTAGAAATGTCTGTCTATCTGTTTTTTGAACACGCACCATTGCTAAAGTACTGCGTTCACGACAAAACCTCGCCAAGAAAATCATAAAGCATATTCTCGGGTAACATTTAGTTTCATTAAAATCAGTTCTTTCTATCAAAAGTTATTATAATTTTAATGACAACGCGACTTAAGTACTAAATAAATGTAGATGACTAAATGGACTTAAAATATTCCGATGATTTTATTAGTCACGTGTTTTTTTTTTATATTACGTGCTACGGAGTCACGGGCACAAGTTGTTACATGATAATTTTGATGGGTGAGGGCTTAGTTGATAACGTGTTCGGACACAGAGCACCGATGGACGTAGGTTCGAATCATTTCAACGGAGTGGAAGTTTCCGGTAAAGGAGAACATGGTAATGAAACGATAGAACGGTGGTAGGTCCGTCTGGTCACCTATCACCTTCAAGTCGTTTATTTGTCGCCAAGCATCTGTTCGTGTGTTCAGGCAGCGGCACTTGAGAGTCAGAACCCTAACCGTGCTATTACATAAAATATTAAATACTCGGTTTAAAAAAGTTTCCTTATAAATGCACCGCGCTCTCCCGAGGCAAGATCGCGTTATCCTTTTTCACATAGAATTAAGAAACCGCTTACTTAACTACGCGCGGGTTTGTTACTCTATGCTTTTTCACAAGTCTAACCTAACGTAATAAAGCAAAGCGAGACAAAAGAACAAGACGGCGAACATTTAGCGACCGCGGTGCATGTAATATGAGACTTTTTTTTTCGAACTGAGTACGCTATTGACCAAGCAAGGTCTTAACAGCTTCACCGGGCTACTAAGGCGAGCGCTTAAGGCACTCAGCCGATATTATTTTGACAACTAGCTCAAGGGTGCGCGGCACACATTGGCTTTGGCTGTTGCCTGATACATGCAATTCGCGACCTATGTAAGCTAAACTAAGCTAAGCTAACTATTCATACATATATGAGTTGTTGAAACATATATGTGTACCAAGCATACATAACTCAACAATTCTTATATATATTTCGGATCGGAGAATAACTAATATGATACCTTTTTAAATTCAATACGTATTTAACTTTTTTGTAATAACACCGTTTCCCCTGTTTACCATTTTAAACAACGGCGTTATTTAATTTCAGGTGAGATTGTGATTAAACTATAAAACCTATAAATTATTTAAAAAAACTTGAGAGGTGTCAAGGGACACCCGGATGGAACGAAATTCCTTTCGATTAATTAGTGAAGGAATTGTAATATTTTTTTTTAAGTTATAATAATATTTTTTATTATTCTTATTTTTTATCTTTTATTATTTACAAAAAACCTGTATACACTCAACAAAAATAATCGCGGCACCACACTGTTCAATGCGAAATAGAAATGAAAATATCTGGCTAGCTTTCTATAAGAGCGAGAGAGACAGACAGAGAAACATGCGCACGCCGCACAGCTTACTATAGCAAAAAGTGTCGTTACAACCTTTCGTAAGAATTTTTTCCGTCTAGCCCCCTTTCACAACGCGCGATAAGGAACTTCGTTTCAATAAAAACGGTTTGTATTAACTTATCCTTTATAAAAGCAAACACTAGTATTTTGGTTTGTCTGTTTATAGTGCTTAACACGAAAACAACTAGAGCGATTCAAATTATTAATTCTTTAATAATACGTGTATTCTCTAGTCAAGGTTTAATAATTGTTAGTTTGTATTAGGATTACCTATGTTAATATTGGACAAGATTTTTTTTTATTGTAGCACGGCAAAGTGACTGCACTGTGCCTAATGGTAAGCACAGTACAATCCAAAAACAACGGCGACCACCGAGAGATACACCTTCCTCCGGCGGTCGTCACTGTCATGTCGGCCTGCGTAAATGTCTCTTCACGTTACGCTTGCAGGACCTCATGTTATAGGAAGGAGGGAACACACTAGCCGGGAGAATGTTCCACAGCTTCACGGTACGGCAAAAATAAGATGTAGCGAACTCTTTAGTTCGTACCCAAATAGGAGTTACTGTAAAACTGTGGCTCCGAAGACCAGTGCTAGCAAGCATTTGAGATTATATAAATGATATATGTAAATCCTTACCTTTGTACCTATAATATTGTCACGATCGTCACAATTTTATGTTAGTTCTATACACAAGTTCTCAAGTTCAAGTTCAAGTCCAGCCGTGAATTAATTTTTAAGCGACGGGGTGTTCTACGAGGAAACACAATTTCATATTAATCCGTTTCTTCGCGCAAGCGACCGATGCAGGCCGCTGCGTGAACGTCGCTGTCTGACAATATGCATACAAGATAAACTAAAGAAATATTTAACAGATTTCAAAAATCCTTTCATCCGTATAAAGCTACGTGAGCTAAGCGCAGTGAGTAATATGAACTGTATTTTTTTTTCAAATTCTATATACACGCGAGCGAAGCCGCGAACAAAATCAAGTTACCCATAAAAACAATGTCTTTTTACTCGTCTGTGTCCGTTAGTGTTCTTATAATTTGATAACCATTAAAGCAATTTATTTATTAAGTTATGAGTTCAATTTTAAATGAAATAGATACAAAACAACTTCTAGCACATTATGTTGTTATATTTTGTATAAATTATTATATATTAGCCGGCTCGGCACACGTTGTCCCGCACTGATTATAAAAAAAAAATTATATACCAAAACCTTCCTTGTGAATCCCTCTATCCACTGGTGAAAACCGCATGAAAATCCGTTCAGTAGTTTTTGAGTTTATCGCGAACAGACAGACGGTAGCGAACTTTGTTTTATACTATGTAATGATTATATAATAGTGGTGGTCGAGTAGTTTGAACAGTGAAATATCAATCCGATGTCCGCAATTTCGGACCCAGACATGTACTATCCATTTTTTCGGAACTCGCGTACATTTATAAATTTTAATTATTAACACTATCGGCTGACGGTATAGGAAAACATCATTAGGAAACCTAAAACTGAGAAATGTCCTTGTAGTACAACCGTATATGGGAAAATATATAACTGTGGATTTCTTGGAGTTTTCATATCGCCAATACGTCTTGGGTTGGCATGGTGTTATACCAAGGAATGGCCTTCCTTTGGGATGTGGCATATAGCGCTATAGCGGGTCTCTTACAGCCCGATAATGATAATTATGCATTAACAAATATAGTAGATCAATAGTTTATTTAGAGTAAAAATTACAAAAACAATCGACAGTGTCATAAATCTAGCTTCAGTGTATTCACAGAGAAACCAAACCAAATATATTAATCACGATATTTGAAACATTAACCTTAGATGAATTAAATAATTTCAGCAACAAGAATATTGTTAAATACAAAACCTCGTTATAACTAATGAACAATAGATGGCACATAGAGGTGTGGGAAAAATAAACATAAACATTAACATCTTATCCTTCATTCTATAGTAATCTAAAATAATATAACACGTCTCGAATTTTCTCAAATGTCACGAATAATAACGTCAAGTTTCCAGAGATCACCCAACGTTTTAGTTATATAAGCACGCCACAAGACGTCTTGGGACCTTTCCGATATACACGTATGCATTTGTAAATCATGCAATTTCGATTGTATGGTTCACAAATGTATATATGTATGAATAGCTTAGTATAGTTTAGCTAGGACAGACGCGTCTTTTTTCAGGTAACAGCCCAAACCGAGGTGTGCGTGCACCCTTGTGTATGTTACCTAAAACCCAAAATCGCCTGAGTGCCCTAAGCGCTTGGCCTTAGTAGTCCGGTGAAGCTGTAAAGGCCCTACCAAGTCAATAGCATAGTCATTTCGAAAAAAAAAAAAGTCTTGGGACAGTTTTATTCTGGACATCGGACCGAATAGGAAGAGAAACAAAAGGGAGATATCTACAAGTGAATTATAACCACATCGTTATGAGGTGTTAGTACAACCATGATAGCGTAATTGAACCATAGTGATTTTTACAAATTTAAATAAATTTCTTGCGCCACAAATATCATTCTACATATAAACGTAATTCGGTAATTTACATCAGTCCTTCATCGACACATTATTTCCATGCAATGTAAAAAATAATAATGCCTATATTAAGTATGACTTTCTTTACCTTACCTTTATATGTAGGGTCGGCACAACATGTTGTTCTGTTCCACTTTCCTATATCCACTTAATACTATATCATATCATTCCTCCTCCATACCTAAATCCATCCACCTACATAGGTACTTAACCCTCTTCTGATTATATGGCTCATATATCCGTCATATCTACAACTTGTTAACTCTACGTAGCCACGTTTTATGTTAACGCTGTGCTACCATAATTAACTAAAGAAAGTCTCGGTTAATAAACACGACTTTGTAACTACTCATTTTTATTGCGCAATAAAATATTTTCCGCCCCAAACAATAATAAAAACCAGTTACGACGAGTTAATAAATGTCATAGACCAGACACTGTTTTCGCCTTGTGTAAAATGAGCCTTAAAAATATGAGGTTATTTTATTTTTTCAGTATTTCTTTCAACAAAATAAGAACAAATGATGGGAACATTGGTAGCTGCCATAACCATTGAAAGGACCACCTGATACTGAGATACAAGCAATAGTAAATTGATGAAAAGGTTGTTTTATTATTTAATTACCGGTCCTCCGTCCCATAACACGAATAAGCTTTTGCATCTTCATTTCTTCATAGTTAAAATTAGTCTAAAAATCTTATTCGTGCATGCAGTTCCATGTGTTCTTCAAATTATAAAAAAGTTCATCTCATGGTCTCTCAAGCTCTTTGTTGCAACGTGGCTAATAAGCGTGTTCAGTGAGTTCTAATTATGGCGACTACGCACTATGCAGGCCAGCCCCAAACCACGACGTCTTGTTCCCAAAAAGCATTTAATGCCGATCGCGTCGTGT
>MU159260.1:56797-149257 GCA_015888305.1 Antheraea pernyi | reverse complement strand
CGTCGTGTATACAGTACTATATTTCATAGGCTGAATTTCCTATCCCCATTTGTACTCTGTGAGAAATGTTCATGAGTTTTCCTACTTTGTCCCGGCAAATAAATAAAATGCTGTTACAATTGGTTGTTCCGTAGATGTACCGTTAGAAATAACATTTACTGGATGATGTTACTTAATAAATACTTGGATGAGTTAGAAGTTTATAGAAGGATTAGGTGAAACACAACTCAAGATTATTTCAAAATATAAAAACGTGCGACCATTTATAAATTCTTTATAAGAGTCAATTTCAGCCATACATGGAACGCTGTTCGTTTTTCTAGGATGGTTCCGCCTAATATCCCCTTAAGAACTTGGACAGGTCGCTGTCTACATTCTGAATGATACACGAAAGACTTAGAATCTCTTTCGTTTCCCCTCCTTACTTTGTTAATCATATTATATCGTTTAACTCGTAGCGACTGTCCTTATTAGAGATGCAAACGATAAATTGATGTGTTAAAATATCGATACATCGTTGATAAACATCGATGTTTTATCATCGATCTTGAAACTCCCAACATCGACGTTATATCGCTCTATTTGAACGATATTTTAAGAATTATGTTTTGTGATGTGTAGCGCCATCCTATGCATCCTATAGCACCCTCCCCACTCGCTACCTCAGTTGAACGTAAGGATACAAACGATACATCAATGTTTGAAAACACCGATTCATAAACATTGATGTTTTAATATTTATCTTGAAACCCCTGACATTAACGACATATTGCTCTTTATAAACGAAGTTTCGTATGTGTTTCGTATTCTATTGGATTATTTGCGGTTGGTTTTAGAAACTGGGTTAACACAGGAAAGGAACCCCTTACTAAGCATAAGGTTGACAAAATTACTGTTTTTGGATTCTATTTCGTGAAATGAATATTGGTTACCTTGTTTTAAATATACATTTTCATCATATTTATCTTTGTTTCATTTGTATCAAAAACATAGAAAATATCGATATCGATATATCGTTCTTAAACATGGATGTTCTCGACACTTGATCGACTTAGTAGACTTAGTAGTAAGTAAAAGAAGTTCTTATAGCATATTTCCATTATATAAAAAAGTGAACAGAAATTTGCACAATTTTAATTAAATAAAGATGTTGAATCTTCACACGTGTAGGTTGTTTCTCCTCCCTTTAACAGAAATGCTTTAAATTAAACGGGACGTAGAGGTATTTTAGCGAGACTAGAACGTGGCGATACGCTGAAATTACGAACGTATAATTCCGAGAGACATCAAACACCATTTTGACGTCATTCCCCAAACTGACGTCACTTGTTTCGTTTGACGTCATAGGTGAACTTCAAAGCATTTGGAAAACGCAATCAAAATTATCCCAACTATGACGAACGTTTGTACACTATTGTTATGTTCGTTTCTCGTTTATGTTTTGTGATAAAATCACGAAAACAGTAAGGACTAACAAAAATAATGCTTCTTTCAACTTGCTTTTAGGAACAGAGCCTATTTAATGTAATACATGCAATTTTATTTATATGTAGACTCACAGGATGTGTATGGAAATGAAGAAAAAGATCGAATGACAATATCGATCAAATACCTAATAAAATGCTTAATAAATGCATAATGTAAGATTTGTTTTCCAGTTTAAACATAAAATTGGTTTTAATATTGTGTGTAAATAGAAAAAATGTACTTAGATAATAGATTGTTTTCTTCCAAAAAAACATCGCTCGAAGAAAATTACTGAACTTTCGTAAAAGAAAACATACACTCCTCTATTTTTACTTTGACAATCTGAATTACATTTACACCCACCCGACGCGGCGCAGCGTCGCGTGGGGTCGTTGAACCTTCACCCTCAGATGAAGGCTTGGTTAGAGGCCGCATTCACACGGGACAGTTACTGACGCGTGCAGCTTACCTATGATATAGTTTTTTTTTAAATAATTTTATTAATAAACTTTACACAATACAGAAATTTACGTAGTACCTAGTATTTTTGATAGAAATTTAATTTATCTAATTTTGTATTGTTTGAAGTTTTTATAATGAACTTACCGTATAAAAATACAAACGCTTATACAAAACATAAACAATTTTAATAGTGACCCAAATCAATGTTGTTGAATTCACAATTTTTTTTTAACTTTATTTTTGGCAACCAATCTTTTAAATTATTACTGCCATTAGTTAATAGTATTACATGTTTTTCTTCTATTCCATTTTTGGCAACCAGTCTTCTAGTAGACTGTTACTGCCATTGTCAAGTGAGTATCATTGTCAAGCCATTACAAGTTTCTTGATAAAATTTCAATGAACTTTATGAATGAATTTAGAACTTTCCATGGAGTTTTTGTGGCATCTCAGGATTCATGGTCCGTGGTATTATTTTCCGTTCACTTCACTTATGCACAATAAACAAACTATATTACATAAAACACCACCAATTTTACACAATATAGAGTTAAGTAACACAAGATAATGAATAAAAAATAAAATCCACTACATGACAGACCAAGATCCCGCCAAAAACTTGAACTAAAGTTATTATATATACGAATAAAAACAATGGAATTGTCTGATATTCGATTGGGCTAATCTCTGAAACCGTCGATCCGATTTTGACGAGACTTTCACTAGGAGATAGACAATTTTTCAGAATATCTTCTGACCTTGATGATTGGGTTTAAGCAATAATTATAAAATTTTACAAGGACGACTTGTTATCGATATAACTGTTATATGAGTTATAAAAAACGGCACGCAATTAATACCTACGTGTAAAACACGTAATTCCCGTGAGATAATGAAAAGATTTTCATAAGTCGCGAGCAAATAGCTTACAAAGTTGGTATTCAAATAGCAACAATATTTTATTGTAGTAATTGTTTGAATCATCGCTTACTTTAAGTATGACTTGTATGCGGCTTGAATGCAGTAAACCGTGTCCGAATGATATAGCCCAAAGATAAAATGAAATCCTAATCATAGCCAATATTATAAATGTGAATGTAAGTTTGTTTGTTTGTTACGGTTTCACGTTTTAATCAATAATAAAAAATAAATCCGCCGATCATTACGGATTTGCATACATGTCGTTAAAAATACAGAGGTATATAGGGTACTCTCATCTAGAAAAAAGTACTGATTCCGAGGGAAAATTCCGAAGTCGCAGGAAAAATTTATTCATAAATAACTTACCCAATTTAGGCCCTGAGAAGGCGCTTATGGATATCAAAACTACCACCGATTCGAAAATAACCGGCAAGAAACTCGATCTGGTTTGTCTTTTTATCGTACATTTTTTATAATAATATACAGAAGGAGCGTTATTTCCAGACATCACTGTCTTTTTTGACATGGTGCTTGAATTTACTATCCGGCAAATCGGTAATGTGCTTTTGGAATTTATTGTAAAGCCTAAAACAGATATAACATTAGAGATAGTGGCGTACTTACATGTATTACGTTCCGAATTCAAATGAATCAAGAAGGACAAGTAGGTAGGGCAGTAAGTAAGGCTGGTAGAGTGTATTTACTTACCTGGATTGATTCCATCAAAAACCCGTGAGACTGTCTTTTGTTTTGCCACGTTTCTCCAATAGCCTACAATCCTTCATGAATAACGGCAATTGATGATGGGTTCTAATCTCTTAATAATCGCTGTTTTAGTACTGTGACATTTATTAGGCATAGTGCAGTCACTGTGTCGTATATCCATAAAAATACCAATTAAATTGAGTTGGTGAAACATATAAGGATATTTAGGTATCTAAAGAGAGATTTTCAAGTCGAAAATATAGTATAAAACAAAAGTATAAAACAAAGTCCTCTATCACGTCTGTCTGTTCGCCATAAACTCAAAAACTACTGAACGGATTTTCATGCGGTTTTCACCAGTAGAGGAAGGTTTAAATATATATCATTCTTTTTATATATATCATTCTTTTTATATATATCATTCTTTTCTTCACAAACGGCTTGACCGATTTTTTTTTTTAGATTTATGGTATCACTTTTATGATTTTTAAAGTATAGTTGGAGCCGATTGATGATTCTGATAGCGATAAAAAAATATCCATTTTTTTTATTATTATATCTTATAATTGTCACATAAAAATTCCAAATTTAGTCCATTAGTGTAATACAAATATGTGATCATAAATAAATTAGACCCTAGAGATTTCTAAATCTCTTCAATAGACCCTTCCAGCAAGCGAATATTAAATATTCATCAGTTGTAAATCATACTGACGGAGCAAAACGGTAGTAATAATAATAAGTACCATAATACCAGCTTATACAAGTCCCAGTACTGGGCAAAGGTCACTCCCCGAGGACAGCCAAACAGAGAAGTATTAAATGTATTTTACATTAAAGGAATATTTGTCAAACCGTTTGGACTTCCTTACGATGTTTGTCCTTTATCGTCAGTGAATACTTTTATTAATGTCGTTGTAAACGGATAATAGCAAACAGACGGACAAAATCATCTTATACATATATGTTGGTTATAGATATATGTTGGTTATACATATATGTTTGTGGTAAAATGCAGACAATCATATCGAACTTATAAATAAGCCTTATTAGAAAACAATACACTGTAAATTAAATTTAATAGGGTTATATAAAATCATTATCACTGCACGTTATAAAAAAAAACTTTTTTTTTATATATCATAGGAGGCAAACGGACGGCTCACCTGATGTTAAGTGATCACCACCGTTCATAGACACTTGCAACACCATGAGAGTCGCAAGTGCGTTGCCAACCTGTCTTGGGGTAGAGGGGGAGTAAGGGAAGAGGAAGGGGGGAGGTGGTCCTAAACTAATCTCTATTGAAATGTTTGAATTATATGAAATAGACAAAGAAAATGTGTTCCAGTTTACAATGACTCAACAATAATATGACAAACAATCACATTATTTACATTCGATTTATTTTTTTACAAGGCACACATTACAGGATAATAAGTTCAAATGTTTCAAAATCAAAATACTCTCTATTCAATTTAGGCCCTGAGATGGCACTCATGAACGTCAAAACTACCACCGGTTCGGAAAACAACCCAGTCATCGAGAAGAACCGGCAAGAAACTCGATCTGGTTTATCTTTTCATAATATATAACATACTTTTTAATTATTACAACATAATAGACATATACACATTCGCTTTTGGTGGATGCACAGAGAGAGGCGTCACTTCCAGACGTCACAATCGTTCACATTCCACCGTGTATTAAGCCTTTAAGCCGTGCAATAAATAGCCTTTATGTATTAAGAAGACCCGCTTGACATAACACTTGAACTTACTATCCGGCAAATCGGTAATTAATTATTACTTAAAAAACAAAAAAGAAGTTTACAGTTACTACTAATAGTTTTTTTAGTGCTGCTATATTATCCAAAATTATATACATTGTATAACTATAAATATTCTTGTTTATAAATTCTTTACTTACACTGTAGCGATGTTATTAAAAACATTTAAATGAGTTCCATGTAAACTGCGAACAGTAATCATTCAAGTGAATGGTGTATACATTCTATCGAAAGAAGTATCCCGAACACTCCTGAACGAAGTTCCAGGCTCGGAATCAACTAAAAGCAACTTCCCTTTCCTATCTGATTGCGTAAATCTCGTTACAGCAGTCGATAAGCTACGAAAAGTTTTTTCAAATCAACAGAATTTTATATCTTTCAAAAGTCGTAACAAAGAAAATCTTCGTTTACGTCTCTTCTGGTTTTATTTGATTTCGGGTTGAACTTTCCTTGCATCTATAAAATTATTATGAATGTGTCGTTTTGCATAAGAAATTGTAAGTATTTTTCTATAGATTCGCTAATTTAAATAAGTTTTATTTCCCATTTTAGTAAATTAACCACTTCACTCATAACATTTACTGTAAATAAAGAAATTGCCACAATAGAAACGATAGATGGCGTCAAAAATAAATATGTATTGATCTAACACTACGTAGTGAGTAACTCGTGTATGTATTGTATATTTGTACATTGTTGAAACGTTTTTAAAGTTATACTTTTTTGGCGCGTTAGGAAAAATTAATGAGAGTAAATTTTTACGATGCGCGCGCACACCGTCACGAAAAACCGACACCCTGAAGTTAGCTATAGTCAACTTTTTCTATTGTTAGTGTCGTTATTTCTACAAACGTAGAATAAGGCGAAAGATAAAATTTTTGAAAAGATTTTTATCTTGTTACGCCAAAGAAGTATAACTTCTAACGCGTGTACATATAAAAGTACACACATACTTTTTTTATTTTGTAACGAAGTTTTTCAAACATGGCATAATAATATTTTAATATTTATTGAAGGGCCTTTTCATACACAGTAATGTTATTACAAAATAATAGGACTAAATTGAATGATGTGAAAAACGAATAATGTATTTATTTCATTTATGTTGACTTCATATTTAATTCGATCAATATTATTGTTTTGCTTATCGTATTTAAGCTTTACAGTGTACATTGTCATATAAAATAGTTCGATCAATTATTAAAAATGCGAATATGTGTTTGTTTGTTCCGCTGTCACGCCTAAGCTACCCAACCGATCATTATAAAATTTTGCAGGCACGTTAGCACGTTTAGACATAAAGAAATAGGGTACATTTTATCAACAAAAAATACTGCTCCCGAGAGATAGTTTACATTTACATTAAGGCGAGGGAATCCGCAAACAATAGTTAATGTTAATATAAAAGTTGTGCTATATTACTTGTAGTCGTTTTAGGTCGAAAATCATGTAAATCGGTTCAATGCCTTTTGAGATACAAGCACACTAACGAACAGACTGACTGCTCTTGCCTTTTCTTATAAAATACATAAGGATAGATATTTGGTTTCTCTGAAACAACTGTATTCATATATAATGTTGTATTTAGATAATATTTTATTTTCCAAGGTCGTCTAGTTAGGTGTTTTTACAATACACCGAGCCAAACTCAGTCGCCCGGATATTTTAATTAAATCCAAGTTTTTACAATAAAAGCAAGAAACTTCAAGGTTTTCTACTTAATAATTAAGAATTTTAATAAGGAAATTAATTACTGTATCTAATTTCCAATTATATTTTAAAACATAATACGCTGATTCGCACATTGTTTAATAAAATTATAATGATGTTCTGTATGTCAAATATAACTCTTCTGATAAAAACGTAGGTACGATCTAAAATGGAAATGTCACTCAGTGTAACGAGCCGTTAGGATGTTCAAGTCGACCCCAATCTTACGTTCCCCAGACGACAAGTTATCTCAAGGCTGTCAGGCTTGTTTCAGGTCTCAAACTTTCACAAAGGCCCGTTAAATCTTACTTCTAATAAATGTTCTGTTATGCTTACTTTTCTTAATTATTACCAAGATCTTTTCATTTTTACTCTATTGTATGATTCTACCATACTAAAAATCTAAAAAAGTGTCTGTTCACTGAAAATATTTACCAAAACTTGTTTTTGGTTTGAACATATTATGCCTATGAATCCCAAAGTGGTCTATATCGACCTCCAGATGTCTATCAATGGAGTTGATGTCATTTAAAAAATATTGGCGGTCCATGAGATGAAAATAAGGGTCAACAATATTAATTTGGCTTACCTTGAATGAAACAATTCATATGCTGTCAAGTAGAAATATTGCTTGTTCATAATATGGGGACGTATCTATCCTCATAAAATCAAGCAATCAAATCAATGATCGTAAATTAAAGGTTTTGCATCTCATTTGTGTTACATATATATGTCATGCCTTTTTTTTTTTTTTTAACGTGGGGAAATTCCTTATGGATACGCCACCCTCCCGGGGGAGAGGGTGGGTTATGTCCGAGTCGCACGGACTAAAACCCCACGGTGTACCGACAGACCGTTTTGTGGGGGCGGCAAGGGATCGCCGGGTTCCTACCTATAGAGGGACAGACCGGGTACACACCGGCTGCCCCCCTCGTCCGCCGGACCTGTGCAATGAGGAGATGGGCCCCCCGGCCCATCCCCTCAGGTCCGGCTATGGTGGCAGAAGGAGTTGGGCGAAGCGCCTTCTCCTCCTGCCTGTCCTTCTTTGGCGGAGACGGCCACTCAGCGGGTCTGCCTCGCGGGCCCTCTCCGCCTCCTCCTTCTGCGAAACGACCTCCTCGCAGAAGGAGGCCATCGCTCGCCAAGCCTGTTCGCTGCTGAGCATGGCCGAAACCACGCTCGGCAGCGATAAGTCCGTTCCCACGACCGCCGCCAGACTGCGGCGCTGCACCCCCCACGCAGCACACTGAGACAGAGTGTGCTGCGCGGTATCTTCGACAGCGCCGCACTCGTGGCAGGCGGCGGTCGGCTCCCTGCGTGCGATCCGGTGAAAAAGTTTTAATACAAGTTGAAAATAGTTATGATGTTATTCAGTGTTTAATTTATCATTATTTATTTTATGAATATATTTTTTCGTTTAAATTACAATTTAAGTCTATCAACTTGATATTTTATAATGTAAATTATACTAACTGTATTGTAAACGCCTACAAATAAATAATAGTTTTAAAAAACTAAAGAAACACGCTTTCATTAAAAATCCAACTAAAAAACAGAAAATAAAATTTAATAAATTTGGATTAAGAATAGTGTAAATTAGAAATAAATGTATACTTTTGTAAAAAGTGACAAAAAAGTTATAAAAATACCGATATCTGGAGGTGCTGATATTAACAGTGACGCATTTATTTTTCATTTTTTAGTTAAATTTTTTTAACTTTTTTTTTCGGCTCATTGCATTGTCATCGCGTTTTGACAGGTGTGCAAAGTTTGAATTTGTTTTGTGCGTAAAGGTGCTGGTTCAAAGGGGGGTGTTTGCGAAATAAGGGATACGGACTCACCGGTGTTGATTTTGCTGGTTTCACTTCACTTCACTCGCGGCGATATATATTATGCACTATATATTTGGTTTAGTGTCTATGCGCTTTTTTACAAAATGTTTTATAATAGTAATGATAGGTGACTACCAATTCTTGCGTATGAAGAGATCGTTTTTTTTGTTGCGTCCGTGGTAAAGATCGTGGCGTAAGTGACAGATGATTGGTAGGAAGAACGGAGGAAAGGATGCGTGTGCGTTCGGAAACCTGAATACTTATAATGCGCGCCAACAGAATTAAATCTGATCGTTCAAAGTAGGACAAAATCGAGCTCAAAGGGGTTGGTTACAAACATACATACATACAGGCGAAGCTAATAAAACCGTGTTAAAAAGGGAAAGAAACTTCGTTCCAACTGAAGGTCCTAAGACCTCTCAAGCTTTTTTACATTACCGCCACTATACGTAAGTTAATATTAGAGTAGACGCTACTTTGCACTTCCGCCTGGTATCGATGGAACACTACTACGTCTGACTGCATTCCCCTATATAGATTATGTACTCTATTATTTTTACATTTCTTATGATCTCTATATATACATATATTATATTCCATAAATTTAATTGGTATTTATTTTTTACGCACCGTGACTTGTATTGGGTTCCAGCTGAAAATCAGCGCTGAGTGTTTCTCGTGCTACTTTAGCATATGCTGAGCTGGAAACCGTTTCATAATGCTACGATATACACATATTTATCCGCTCTTATATACTCAATGTATGTAACGCATTATGAATAAAATATTTCTTACTTTCTTTAAACGATGAATTCACCTTTTAAAAATATATTTCGAGGGTGGTAGAGCCACGCTAAATCTATTACTGGTTTCAGCATGAATGGGTCGGCTCGGCCGGGGTAGGACCACCCTTTCACAGAAAACCAACTTCCCTCCCCACAGTTCGAGCCTCCCTCCGCTCTCCACTTCCCCCTTCGATCCTCCATCCCCATCCCCCAAACACAAGCTGGCGACGCACTTGCGACTCCCCTGGTGTTGCTAGTGTCTATGGACGTCGGTGATCACTTACCATCAGAAGACCCGACTGTTCGTTTGCCACCTATAATATATAAAAAAGTCGAGGAATTGACAATAAATCAATATCAAGTAAACAGGGGGTCTACAAATAAGGGATAACCATGACAAGTTATTGCAAAGGAGGTGAGGTGGGTCTCCGGTGCTCTTACTGTCCGAACGAAACGCAACAATGCAAGCACTGTTACTTCACGTCGGTTTTCTGTGGGTCGGGCGGTACTACCCCGGGTGAGCCGCCCCCTTCATGCTGAAACCGGTAATAGCTTCAGCGTGGCTCTACCACCTATCAAAATGTTACATAGTTCTCTATATATTATTAAATCCAAACCTTTATTACACTTTATAATATAGTCACAAATTCGTAAACCTAAACGACGCCTAACGCTTCTGCGGGTCGCGTTTCGGGATCAGCCTGAGCATATCCAGCTTTTTGCAGGCCGGCATGACAGCGGCGACCAGCCATGGATAGTGTGTCACTCGGTGGTCGCCATTGTTTTTGGACTGTACTGGGCTTAACATCAGGCAGCATGGTGCAGTCATTTTGCCGTGCTACTATAAAAAAAAAAACCTCTTTAAACATAACGTACTTTGAATATTACTCCTAAGCATTTTCGGGTAGCGATTTTTAATATCACTTTTATATCTTTAACAGTTACAAGTAAGCTCAAATCAAGCTCATTCGAACTATGACACTATTCTTTAGGCTTTTGCTCTGAACTAAAGTAGAAAACTCCACCTATCAGTGTGTTTCTTCTTATCTAACCCTTCAAAGTAGGCATAGAATTTATAGCTAACGCAATTTATTAAATTAAAATATTAAGTAAGACGAAATTAATTGAACTAATTAGCTATCAAAAACTGAATAAAAATATTATGTTTCTAAAATAGAAGTTTAAAAATCGACATATTATAAGAATAACCCTTTTGAGGTAGATTTCTAATAAAAATAAATTCTCAATAGATTTCGTGTCACTTGATTATTAAGCCTTGTGCAAATTTCGGGCATTATAGAAATTCACGATCCCAGCGGAGTATGTGGAGGGATTTAAACTCTAATTAAAATATGTATTATGTTAAGAACAAAGTACTGGCTTGTCTTGGTGATATTTCTTTTATACTAGCCTCTGCCCGCGAGTTGGTCCGCGTGGAATAGCTACTTTGGGCTAACGCTAACACGCGGCAAAGCTCTGACACGGAAAAAACCCCGATTTTGAAACATTCTTCATTAGTGCTCCGCTCCTTTTGGTCTTAGCATGATAATATATAGCCAATGGCGTTTCTCGATAAATGAGCTATCTAACGCTGAAGGAATTTTTATATGGGACCAGTAGTTCCTGAGATTAGCGCATTCAACTAAACAACCTCCAGCTTTATAATATTGACTCGAGCCGTCATTCAAATTACAATAACTTCTAATAGAGTAAATCTATTTTAATGAAACATAGACTAAGTTACTCTCGAGGATATGCTTTATGATTTGTTTCCTGTGGTTTTATTGGAAACGGTGCTTTAGCAGTGATGCGTGTTCATACAAACAGACAGAGAGGTAGACAAATTACATTTAGATTAACATTCTTGTTACATGTATAGAAGATATATGGAGATGATGATCTGGTGAGAGCATTGGCTCCGCATCGATACTTCCAATTTTTATGTTGAGAAAATCAGAATCAATCCAAATATTTAATAGTATTAGATTTTATACCAGAGTCCTAAACCACGTTACCAATGTACCGGATGGTAAGTTCAAGCAGCATATCAAACGGCTTTAATGTCTAAAGTATTATAGGGTGGATCAATGTGTGAAAAATGGTGTGTCTGAAGAACACCCCAAACTGTGGTAGTCCGGTGAAGCTGTTAAGACCTTGCTAGGTCAATTGCGTCAGATCGAAAAAAAAACCAATCTGTAGATCCGCTAAAAATAAATGTAGCTATCCGTATTTGTAACTATGTATGTTTGTTAATATAAGTGGGATGAAAAGGTAAATTCGAACAGAATTTCGAGTTTCACGCCGGTTCTTTTCGATGACTCTTCGAACCAGTGGTAGTTTTGACGTTCATAAACAGCTTCTTATTAAAATGAAATTAATTATTTTTGCTTTTAATTTTCTAAGTGGTAACACTATGCAGCTGACGGTAAAAGGAAACAGCGTGAGGAAATCTCAATCTAAGAAATGTTCTTGTAGTACCACTGTGGGAATATATATAGAACTGTGAATTTCTAGGAGTTAGAAATCGACGAACGTCGTGTTTTGACTTGGTGATTATGCCCATACCTTTGGTCCAGCAGCGTGTCTTTTCCAGGTTGATTATTATTATTATTGTATTGTACGCTACATTATTAAGTTTATTGCACCCGTACGAAGTCGGGCCTGGTAGCTAGTTCTATATGAATTTCCATTGTGCATTTTTGTACTGACGGGGTTAACCACGTCATTTTTTTTTTAATATTCTTTATTTAATTACACATAAAAAAGCAAATAATCCCACGTTTCGAGTTTCCATTATAGACCTTAATAGATATAAATAATATTAATAAAAAATATTAAAAAGTGACGGAAACTGGAAAAGTAGGATTATTTGCTTTGATTGTTTTATTTATTTGCATGACTCCCACCTACTGACGTAGCTAGTATTGTATTTTTTTTTTCAAAATGCTTTCTGATTCCCATAGTTTCTCTATCAACCCAGTTAGTGTTTTGGACGGGTTTGTGAGTAACTTGTACAGAAATACAAATGTACTCACACATTTACAATGATACAAAGACTTACGGACTTCAAAACATTGATTATTGATCTAAAGATGTAATGATAGATCTCAAATTCGTCACAGCATCATCGTATAACAAGCTATGACTAAGATAGGTAAATACACCATTTTAAATGTCATATAAAACTGGTTAGTACATCCGGTGTTGCCAATCACCAAATCGAATCGAGCAATATTAGGAAAATTCCCCGATTCTGCCACAGATTGAATAATAAAAGCTTCGGCCTTATTTTTTTTATATCATAGGAGGAAAACGAACGGGTGGGTCACCTGATGTTAAGTGATCATCATCGTCCATAGACACTTGCAACACCAGGGGAGTCGCAAGTGCTTTGCCAGCCTGTGTTTGGGGGAGGGGGTACTGGACGAGGGCCGAACGAAACGCAACAATGCAAGCTCTGTTACTTCACGTCGGTGTTTTGTGGGTCGGGTGGTAGTACCGCGGACGAACCGACCCATTCATGCTAAAACCAGTAATAGCTTCAGCTACAAAACTTATTTTAATCGACTCAATTATTGTAGGTACGAATGGTGAACTTATTTGAATATCTATTAAAGACTACAAGCACCTTGCCTTCTGTATTAAAATACAAAAATATATATAGTTTAATAAAATGAAACTCTCATAACAGATCACACAAACACTTTATTTCTAAAATAAGTATTACAAATAAACCCTTACATCTAAATTATTTCAGTCTATTTATACATATGACAATATATTATATTTCTTTCTTTTTATATAAATAAATCTCTTTCTAATTACAAAATAGGTAGGTACTCTAAGGACCGTATGCTTGTGGAAAAAAATTTATAAGAAATAATATGAACTAAGAAAAATATAAAGTCAGAAACGGGAAAATGAAACATATAAAGAGAGAAAAAAAAACAAAGATACAACAACGTAGCATTTGGTCCTTTACAAAATATACACACCGACATAATTCGCTAACAATAATCCAAAAATGTCTTTCTGATCACCCAAAAACTTGTTTGGGTAATTATTTCTAAAGAAAACATGGTTTATTGTAAATATCATTTATAATCTAAACAGATGTATTTTATCTTTTTATGGAAACCATACTTTTATGAGATTAAATGACGATAATGGCCTGAGAAATTAACTTTTTCTTTTTCGAGGATTGAATATTATGTTTAAAGTATCAACGTACTAATAAATAGGACGATATTGGGATATGCACTTTTTTGTCTAATTTTAAATTTGTACATCGTACAAAAGAAAAAAATCGTGTGCCACATGAGAGGAATTATCAACATAGAAATTTGTTGTGTGATCTAAAGATTGCTTATATTTGCAATCTAAATATATCTATATAACATTTATAAGTGGATATTATGCAAGATTTTTTCATAGCATCGAGAAAAAATGATTTTATTACAACTATGATACGGTCAATACAAATTTTGCTACACATTTATATAAACAAATATCCATACAAGTAATAAAGACTTTAGTGTTCAAAACACGCGGACACGTTCAAAACAAAATTCATCATTATTAACACACCAATTTAATTTCAAACGAATGTTAATATTTGGTTTCGTCTCATTTATTTTTAAATCTTATACCCTAATACTTGTTTTACGATATACGAAAATAATTTTAAGCCAAATAGTTTTTAGGAATTATCAAAAAAAAATTTAGTATACACAATTTTACATACACATTTTTGATTACATATTTTGGATTTATTCCCCTAAATCACACATTTTATTCTCTAATTATCTAACCACTAATATAGCGCTTTATATGGATTAAATGCACACATGATCATAATATTTTTGTTTAATAATAAAGTTATTCTACATTGCACAATACCAATTTGTTATACAATTAATAAACTAATCGAATACAATTATCACTCAAGCAACAAGAATATATCTAGAGATACCTCGAGAATCTAACCTCATGTGTAAATGTATTCAATGTGTAACTTCGATCGAACTAAAAAATATCTTCTTTTTTTTAAGACCAAGGAATATGGGCCCTTTTAGCCTGACTTAGTAATAGACTGTTTAATTTTTTTTTAATGGTGGCCGAACTTTCTATCGCGTTTTTGTGACCTGTGTTACTATTTTTGTATTCACTTCACTTGCGAATAATAAGCAACCTATATTAAGCAAAACAAATGCTACCAATATTATACATATTTACCTTTACATATGCTCAAATAGCGCAAATTTAAAAATTAAAAGCAAAAACCAGTACTTTGCTTACTAAGATCAAGTCAAAAATGCCAAATCATGTTTAATACCGAGTGTTACCACAGTCAAAAGCGGGGAAAATACCGATTGTCTTCAGAAAGTCTAGTAGTTGTTGCGATGATAAGAAATAAAATCAGCATTTTTATTCAAGTAAATACGTATTATTCATGTATTGCAAATATCGGTCAGTAGCCTTTTCTTATAATAATAAAATTAAAAACAACAAACCGCGAGATCGACCAGCATTAAAATTATCAACAAAAAACCTAAATGGGACCGCAAACCGTGCACTGGCAACACTAATTACACGAAGTTTTAGTCAAAAACAGGCGTAGAGCTTTTGGAGGGATCTTGGAATGTCATTTAGTGGACTTTATATTTTATTCATAATCTTGTGTTATTTGTCTCTATATTATGTAATATTGGTGGTGTTTTACGTAATATAGTTTGGTTATTGTGAACATGTGAAGTGGATCGGAAATAATACCAAGGAGCATGGAATCTGACTTGCAACAAAAACTCCCCGGATAGTTCTAACAAGACGGCCACCATCTTTTGAGTTCAATGAACTTGTAATACCATTACCCACTCGACTATGGCTGTAATAATCTACTAGAAGATAGGTTGCCAATAATAAAAAACAGGCGTAGCTTATGGATTGATGAATCTATCTATTCGCATATATTTATTAATTCGATCGAAAATATTCTTTTTGCTGTACTTAATTCATACTTTTTTAATGTGACAGTTGTAGATTTTCATAAATAAGAATGACAAATGAGATCAAGTGAAGTGCCTCTAATGTATTCTTCTTTTTAAGACACAACTTAATTCATACAACACTAGTGACGTACTTGCCAAATTGTTAATTTAATAAATGCAGATCGCCAGAGCATCACTTAATGTTATATAAAATATCTACTTTGTACAAGGCAAGGAAATACGTTTTTTTTAAATAAAAAATCCTTTTTTTAATTATACTACATACATCAATTTCATCTAATGAACTGTTTAGTTGAAATGTTACCTCTAAAATACTACAACCCGATTATAAATTAGCTTACCGCTATTAATTTTATGTATTTCTTCTTTATATAAGTTACATATTTCAACATATGACCAATGGACAATCAATTCTTTTTTGTTTCATCCCAGTTTTAAACATTTATATGAAATTTTCCTAAACTTTGGGGTTGCTGTTATGAAAAATTTATATTTTCTGAATAAAATTAATATTACAATAATCCGATAAAAACACATAGTTTCTTAAAAATGTAACTAGTTTTATGAAACATACTCGGTTTGAATTATCACTATATTAATTTTACTCAGTGGATACTAACTTTCAATATCAGCAATTCCGTTAAAAAAAAATCAACATTTGCATATGGGTTAGTATTAAAAAGAATCGATTGTCTGAAAAAGCAAACTATCGATTGACTTCATCGAAACGCATAACGATGCTAATTTCGAATAAGAAACCTATTTTTAGTAGTCAATTATATAAAAAAAAAAAACGAAAACGACAGAAACAATATTAAAAATCATTTTATTCAACTTTTAAAATTATTTCTGACGTATTAAAAAATACACAGTCGTGTTTCAACTACCAAAATCGACTACTCTACAGACTACTCGACAGTCTCGAGATGAGGCAAAATTATTTTGTTATCTATATCGACGCAGTAACAACAAATCGCGAAATCTTGTAATGAAATATAGTTACGATTCGTTTGTGAAAAAATTGATTTTTACTATTTTTATTGATATTTTTTATAACTTTGTCGATGAAATCGAATATCGATAATGCCTCGAAGCCTGGAGTCGTTGTGTGTAGTGATATCGAAATTTTCTCTGGGATTCATCGAAAACGAGTCCCTGATCGAAGAACAAGAAAAATTTCTAACAAAATAAATTAACATATACAAACCCGAGTATATAGACAAAGTTATGTATACCCTATACACAAACCAGTGTACAATTTTATAAAAGTTCATCGATAAAGTTTAGTCAAGTTTAATCCGTTGATTTAAAAAAAATACAATCGAAGTCATGAGTGGGTGAAAATAAACTATTTTATATTCGCAATAATAAACTAAATGGTAATTATTAACAGTAATTAGTATTTTTTTTGTGTTAACTCGAGACGTTATTATTACATTATTATAATTGCAAATTTATTATAAACTAGAATTCATTTTTAATTATTTATGTTAATTTTTTAAAACAAATATTTTAGCAAAAAAATTTACATCGAAATCTGTTAATCATTAATGCACATTTCATAACATATTATAAATTACTTTAAGGGCATAACTTTCATCCAATCATGTCTTCAATTGTCACCAACATTTTGAAGAAAAAAAACATCACCATTATTAGTAAATTACTAAACAATTGTAAAGCTTTTCGTAAGCATAAAATAAAGCTTTTCGTAAGCACAAAATCGTTCGTAAACAATTAATCTCTAAATACGATCAAAATTCCATTGATTTTTATAAATAATTTCACCGGACGTATTATACCGAAAGAATAGAATGGAACTGACCGTAATTAGATTTAAAAAAAATAGTTGCCTAATAACGCAAATAAATAGTCTAAATATTTACAAAATAAACTAAGAATAATAATTCAAAAAAACACTTTCTATAACACACACCATCCGGCACTAATATTGCATTTATCACGACGAGACGACGCTCACTGTATATAGTCTGTGACATGTAGTCTCTACTCTATATAGTCTGTGACAGTGTAGATTTCAGCATATAGTCTGTAACCTACTCTATATAGTCTGTGACGTTGAATGTTTGAATGGAACGTTCCAGAATTTATTTACCTGAGCGCCGTATAGAGGTTCAGTACGCTCTTGTTCTCCTTGTGCGATGGAGTTTTCGAGAACACGTTCCAGAAACGTAACGTCTCGTCGCCGGCGCCGGTCACTATCGCCTCTCCGTCCGGCGACAAAGCCAAGTACAATACCCGGTACGAATGGCCGGTTAATTTCGCTACCTGTAATATAAAATATAAAAAAAAAAACAATTAAATATATACTAGATGCGCAATCTTTAAATATATAAATGCTTCCTGTTTGTGCACCGATAGATGGCGCTGTACAATATCTTGGTCAACAAACTAACTTAAAGCGCCATCTGTTCGATACTAATGAAACTTACAATTAATAACAATAATCAACATTGACAATCATTTAAATTATAATTAAAAAATATTGAGTCCATTAATCTAAATATAAACTATCCTATCGCCTGAGCTGGACCGAATGTCCTGAAGATCGGTTGAGTAGTTCACACTAATTTTTTATATATTTATACATAATTTAATACATTTAAGCTAAAGAAGGTTCACTTTCTCCGTGTGTACACACTAATACAGCATTGTTTAATTAATTTTTTTGTCGCTTTCCCCACTATCGTAATTTTGTCAATGAACTATCTAATTTCGAATTATGTAGAAAATACCTCACCTGTGTAAGCGATGGATACTTCCAAACGAGGATCTGGTTCTGCGAATAACCGTGCGTGGAGACCAGCTCGCTCGAATGCTTCGACCACGCCAAGTTGCACACTTGCGATCCTGTTTGTAAGTCAAAATATTAATTAATTAATGAGGAACAGTATACTTTTTGTACAGACGACCATAATTTATTTTCTTGCTGTGTTTTTATAGAAAAATTGTTCCTTTTAGACGAGATAATTAAGAAGAACAAGTGGTGTGAAATGTTGCACTAAAATTCGATTTTGTATTTTTACGTTTATCGCGTGACTCCTAATTATATGACATATACATATAACAGAATAAACATTTTTCTTTATTTTTACCAGACAAGATATCGGTATTTATATAAATGTTTCTTAGGACAGAAATCGTAAATTTCATGGTTCAGAAAAAAAATCTCTTTCTTTTCATTTTTAAGAATACATTTTACATAAAATTATAATTGTATATTAGATAATTTGTTTATTACTCAAGTTTATTATAATTTTTAAATAAATGAAACTGCGTGTAACACCTGAAGATTTAGTTTTTAACTTTATTTTTGGCAATCAATCTTCTAGATTATTACTGCCATTGTCAAGTAGTTAATAGTATTTCAAGTTCTTCTTCCAATCCATTTTGGCAACTAGTCTTCTAGTAGACCTTCAATGCCATTGTCAAGTGAGTATCGATATTACAAGTTTCTTGATATAATTTCAATGAACTAACAAGATGGTGGCCAACTTGTTAGAACTTTCCATGGAATTTTTGTGGCATCTCAGAATTCATGGTCCGTGGTATTATTTTCCAGTCACTTCACTTATGCACAATAAACAAACTATATTACATAAAACACCACCAATTTTACACAATATAGAGTCAAATAACACAAGATTATGAATAAAAAATAAAAACCACTACATGACAGACCGCGATCCCGCCAAAAACTCCGAAGATTTAGTTTACCGCGTACCATCGGTGGCATGGCATGTGTTAACTATATCTAACCGGACCGAGAACGGATCGTGACCGGAACGAAATTGTACCGCGAACGGCATCACAGTGTATGAATGGAGGGGCTTAATTTGAAAGATTCGACATACCGGTGTCGACACACTGCATCGGCTGCGAGGTGAGCGTGTTCCAGAAGCGTATGCAGCGGTCGGCGGTCCCGCCGCCCGACGCGAGCAGGCCGTGCTGGTGCGGCGACCATGCGATCGCCTTCACCGCGGCCACGTGTGCCGAGTACGTTTGCACCGGCGACGTTGAGTGCTGCACAAACAATACACATTCATATATTATTATATACATCCCTTTTTCACACGATCATCATCAGCCTGTAAGACACCCACTGCAGAGCCATAGGCCTCTCTTCCCGTATGTACTTCCTGCAGGTATGGGCATAATCACCACGTCAGCCCACGACGTATTGGCGATTTCAAACTCTGATAAATCCACAGTTCTGTTTTTCCTTCCCTTCACTGTCAGCCGATACTGTTACTAATTTAAATTAATAAAAGTACGCGAAATCCGAAAAATTCATTGGTACATGACGGGGGTCGAACCTGCGTGCATCGAAATGATATTGCACCGGCCAAACCACTAAACCACGACGAGTTTTTCACACGTGCCAATCGATTAAATACCCTCAATTCTACTCCACCAAACATACCCATCCAAAGCTTGCTTAGAAGAGATTGCTATTAGCAATAAGCCCGTAGTTTGTACTAAATAAATTAACCAATTAATTTAAATGCATTTAGAATGTTTCAAAAATAATCTAAATTAGTACACGTATAAGGGTAAAATAGCCTGACATGTACGAGTATACGACTGAAAACAGATGAAGTAAATAACCAAACACACATATCAAAATATTTCTTATTTACACGGATACCAATCAAAACCCCGTAATTTCATGTAATCTCAATGCATTCACAACGACTGAGCAAAAACTAAATCATTTAGCATGCACATCAAGAATTTTAGATTGTTACATTTTAATCAACCTGTCTCGGCTTCAATTTGATTTACACTCCTAAATGACTGAACGTAATTGCCAATTTAATGACACTGTAAGATGTGGTTTGGGGTTTTAATTTTCGCTCTTATTCAACAGTAACGAATACACTTTAGAATTGCAATGATTTATATTAGTGAACGAGTCGTTTCTTATTGGAAATATCGTCATGGAGTATTTTACCATATAAATTAGCAAATCGTCAATAGTATATCTGTCTCGTTTATTTTTAACCATGCTATGTTAATATTCTAACTCTACACTACCAAATATATTATAGGGAGGGAAAGGATTACTCTCACTGACATACTAAATATTCCTCTTAAGGTATTCGACATTCTCCCATTATTGTATTAGACTTTCCTCACCGAAATACTTGATATTCCCCCATACGATATCCCCCCAATATTGTATTCGACTTTCCTAACCGATATGTTCGATATTCCCCTATCAATGTATTCGACATTCTCTCACTATTTCAATCGACTTTCCTCACAAACATACCCAATATTCTTCTCAATGTATTCGACATTCCTCTAACATTGCATTCGACTTTCCTCGCCAACATTATAGATACTCCCCTATCAATGTATTCGACTTTCGATTCAAAATACTGAATATTCCCCTATCAATTTATTCACTATAAGAATCAAGCTGTGTTACTTGTATATTAAAATTAGATGTAAAATAGGACGAATAATTCATATTAAATAGATACCTAAATATAATCATAATAACCGTTAGGATACGAACAAGACATTTATATTTATAGATTAGTGATTTAATAAACAGTAAAACGGTGTCTGATAACGTCCATACCTAATTTGTTAAGTTAATTTTATGGATTTACTATATCCCAATACTAAGAAATGAATAGACGCCGAGGTTATCGAAATTTAACATACTATTCATAATTTATAAACACATTTGAGCGGAATTCAGAAGCTATTGAACGGGAAGTCATGAATTCAATCAAGGTACTGGTTGTAGTGTTTGTTATGAGCGTTGTTATGCTTCTAAGTTAATAAATATTACCCGCAACAACAAAGATATTTATTTATATAACAAAGATATTTTATGTTAGAGGAAAAAAAATATAAGTAATAGTTTCTTAAAACTTCTTCTTAGAAAGAAACTGTCGTGATATGTTTTAGTTGAGTGTATAAGACAATAACTAAACTAAAAAAATACATCAATATCTTTCTAGTCATTTTCAAGTGATGCACGAAATGTTACAGACTTCTATCACCTTACTTCTATTGATAACAACTAGTCATTGGTTTTGACAATATAAGTCATGTTTAATTATTAACCAATTAGCAGTTAAAACATTGTTCTTACCTTTTATTTTTATCGATAACGGAATCCACGATCTTACTTACAGCAATGACGTCGATTCCGAGTAAATATAACGCATATTTTTGCAAACAGGTATGGAGAAAAATCATGTTACCATTTGTGTAAAAAATTAAAAACTAGATTTGGATATAAATTTTTAGTATATATTAATTTAAACAACAACGAGACTGTATTAAAAAGTATGACGTCACGATGGCTGACGTCATCTATATAATTTATTTGATGAAGACCAATGGAAACCAAATAATAAAACAGTAGATACAGCATTTCAAGGCTGTATAAAGTGAGAAAATCCTGAACTGTAGCCATTTATAGTAGTAAACGTAACCCCACGTAAGTCATTTATAACGGGTCAATAGTAGCAAGTACGAACGCCCGAACGCTACGTCTTGAGTATAAACACTAAGTCAATAGTACGATCGCCTAGTCAATAGTACTGTTTTAGTAATTAGACATCCTTTTTATTATATATTCATTTTATTGTTATTATTTATACAATAGAAAAAATTATCTCCAAAAAAAGACCCCCTACTGAAACCGTTTAGTCCACTATTTATATCTTATAACTATGCCAAGTTAAATTAGTGTTTGTTTATTTTAATACTAGCAGTTACTAGCGACTTTTTACGCTTGCAATTTAAAAAAGAAATTTGTTCAGCGTAAACGAGCGCATGCGTTTATTGTTTTTTTTTTATTACATTCGCGCGGAACCCTATACCTAAGTAACTTCTTATATCATCAAAAGTCAGCTCAAGCGTTTCGAAGATTAATCATAACAAACAGACAAACAAAAATTTTATTTATTTTCATTTATTATACCTAGGTACCGTATATATTTTCACATCCATTTATTAGAAAGGTGTTATTTTAACAACACAAACAGCCACGTCAATTTATATTTGCAAAAGTAAATGTCTCGTGGTATCAAAATAACGAGTGTGTAATCAAAAGAGGGGACTCAAACATTGATTAATTCATTCAAATCTTTAAAAAAACACGAATCAAACATGACAACGGGATGTTTTATCGCGAAACCAAAGGGCACTAAAACGGTTCGCGGCTTAATTGACCGCGGTTATCACTTTCCCACGTGATAACAAACACAACGTCGGAATCATTTAATGCTACTGTTCGAAAAATGATACAATAAAATTACAGTGTACACATTTCGCCCGTGGGAATATTTCACACGATCCATTATAAAGAGACGGGCTATTAATAAATGTATAAAGTAATTTAACTTCACGCTTTATTATTGTACGTCGGATTTTATAATAATATATTTCAACTTATCTATCTATACTAAATATTATAAAACTGAAGAGTTTGTTCGCTTGAACGCGCTAATCTCAGAATCCTTTTTGAAAAATTATTTCAGTCTTAGATAGCTTATTTGTCTAGAAAGGTTATTATATATCATCAATGAAGAATGTTTCAAAATTGGGATTTTTTATCCCTTTTCAGCGCTTCCGCTGCGTGCGCCATGTGAACGGAAACTATTCGAATTTCATATCATCATTAAATAAACTATTATATTATTTGATAATTAAATTTTATTTCAACAAAAATATTAGGCTCATTTCAGGGTTCCAATCGAAACATGCACGTAATAGCGACAAGAACAAGTTAAAAACAAGGTCAAAATATTATTATAGAAATCTAAAATTGGCAATTTATTTATGTTCAAGTTCTCTCGCTGTTTTATATATATAACTAACTTCTGCCCGCGACTTCGCACGCGTGGAATAGTTACCGATTTGGCAAAACCCCATATTTTGAAACATTCTTCATTGGTACTCTGCTTCTATTGATCTTAGCATATTGATATAAAGCCTTAAATGAGCTGTGTAACACTGAAAAGAATTTTTCATATCGGACGAGTAGTTACCGTAATTAGCGCCTTCAACCAAACGAACTCTCAGCTTTATAATATTAGTATAGAGGTATAATACGTATTTATACCTAAATTTGTGTTCTGCCCAACTTCTATATTCAGAGCGGTCATAGAGTGGTGTACATTGTAATAGCGATTAGTATAAGAAATTAATTCCTCGTTATAATATCACGAAATATGATGACAAAGTACAGTCGGAACAGTTGACTGAGGTCAGTTATAAATAAATAAGCTGTCATCACGGCAAAAGTAATGTCACTGAAGGAACGCAATTCCGACTAACACTTAAAACTCTTGATACGAGGAGAGATATCGATGACAGATGATATTAACATTTTGACTGCAAGTCTGCTATTAAATCGTTTGATAACTATGCTTCGATCAACAATAACTAGATAACGGGTCGGCGCGAAAAATACGTCTCGGTAAATAAGAGCTCACTTGAAATGTGTGCCCTTATTTTGTTTAGTTTGTTTGAAACACAGCCAATGTAAGCCCGTTTCACATGCCGCAGTGTATTCAAAAGATGCAAAAATAATACGCGAAAAGGCAATTTAACGGCCGGAGTATCTTACTTTCGCTAAATACATGTTGAATAAGTTATATTTTAAGCTTTAAACTAACTAGTAATATCAAATTTTGAACAAAATTGCGGATTTTAAATCTGTAATACAAATGTTTGGCCTTGCCAGACACAAACACGCACAATAACGGGAAAACGTACTTTATTCATTACGTATTAAGGTTGCATTCACACTAAATGTTGTTTATGTTATCTTTTCATTTGTGAGGGGAGTAATTTATTACTTTGCTCGTTTTATCGTAAGAATTAGATAATATTTTGAACATTTGTGACTTTATTACAAGGTGTTATGGTTGTAATTAGGTTGAACTTAAAACAGTTTTAAAACTTTTTTTCTCCTTTTCTTAGTAAACAAACAGCTACACATAAGTATATATTTACGCGGACGGCTTTTAGCTTCGATTTGTACGTGACCCTTTATCTAGTTATTGTTGATCGAAGTAACTTTGTAAAGCATGTGATATCAAGACATTAACGGACTTCGAAATTGTCACAATTCCCTGACTTGAATCTAAATAATGACTGCAAAATCTTTGTGACTTTTTATATAATGGTCATTTAACGCGTCAAGGGAAAGTGGAAAGAGAAGAGATTCGCAAGAAACTTCGATCACCCCTCTCTCCAAAGATATTATAAGTAAAAAGGTGTAGATACGTTATCTACATAATATTTTAACAACACAAATGGCACGATAACGCACACATACGTGATGAAAATACTGTACTTTCTCTCTTTATATTGCTAATTCCAGATAATCTTAGTGCGAAATCAACAAAAAGAAAACACTTTGACTGCCACGTTGGTCATATATGACCGGTCAGTTTTTCTTGTGACGTCACGGATTGTTAACAGAAGCGCTAGATCTTTTTAGAATTGTAAAAATCCATCCGTGGCGTTCATTCATCGCTATTTTGATATTACATACAGAAACTTTATTTTTATTATATGTATGTATGTAATTAGCGGCTCGAGGCACGTTGTACCACCTTGATAATAAAGAAAAACCTCACATGAATCGACCTTGAATCATGAATCACTTTATCTACTGGTGAAAAACGCACGAAAGTTCGTTCAGTAGTCTTTGAGTTTATTGCGAACAGACAGACAGAGACAGACGTTGCAGAGGATTTTGATTAATAATATATAGTGATATATAGATATCTGTCTCAATCTATCGCGTGACTGAATTACGCATGCTGAAAGGAAGAGACGCTACTTTTATTTGATGGACGAGTTTTATCTAGTGTTTGTTTACTGTATAGTATCGATCGATATGTATTTTAATTATGCAATGATAGCAATCGATTAACTCACCATAGACCAGACGAAGAGTTTGTTGTCGTTGCCGCCGGACGCTAGCGACTGTCCGTCCGGCGACCACTTCAGACCGCACACTTCCTGCCTGTGACCTTGCAATACGCGTGACGATTGAACCGCTGTTGAATAAAATTATCATATTGTTTTAGTTGCTAATATTTAGCTCTTTCTCTCTCCCTCTCTCTCTCTATTACTAGATCCAGTTGTAACTAATTCAGGTACACTCGGACAAATAAAATCAAACGTTTTTTTGTTGCAGTAAGAGGCGGTAGTGGAATATATACCAGGCTGAAGTGCAAAGTAACATCCACTATAATATTTAATGATAAATTTCCACAAAGTAATGCCTTCTTCAATCAAAAATTCAATCAAGTAAAATTATTGAGGGGTTTACCATCTTGACCCCTCTGATAGCAGTCGGGGCTCCTTAGGAGGGGTCAACACCCACCGAGGGAGCAGAAGTAATAACGGTAAGTCAATCCCTCCTCCCCCAGCCAAAAGAGGTAAGGAGGCCCCATGGGGTTTTAATCCGTGCAAATTGGACATAACCAATCATTAGATGCCCGGAAGGAAATGTGGGGTCAAAAAAGGGGTCCACTATATAGATCACTTTGGGGACCTACGCTGTAAAAGGTGCATAAAAAAATCAATAATACTGTGTTAATACTGTAAATAGAGATACTCACGGGGTGTTCTAGTGTCTCGCTGCCGTATGTGTCTATCCCTCGAACCGGAACTCAGTATGTCGCCGTTCCACGCGAGAGCCCCGACGCGCGCTATATGACCTTGCAGCTTCGTTACCTATATTTTTACATATATTTACATTACATTTACGATATACATTAATGTTAATCGTAAAGAGGAGGGACCCTTCTAACAAAAACACAAATCGGAGGTACAACTCGTAAAATCTACAGAACGAGCCTGTCTGTTCGCTTCAACTAATCTGCTAAACGGTTAGGCGGATTTTGATGGGGCTTGTATGGGGCCAGATAGCCGATGTTATAAGTAATCACTTAGAATGAGACAGAAGAGAGAAATTCGCCCAACTCATTCCGCCACCGTAGCCAGACCTGAGGGGTGGGCTTGGGGTTCCGTCTCCTCATTGCACAGGTCTGGCTGACGAGTGTACTCAGCCTGTCTTCCTGTTAAGCAGGAGCCTGGCGGTCACCTTCCACCATTATCCAAGGTTGAGTAGCTAGTACGATCCCTTGCCGCCCCAACAAATACAGCCTGTCAGTACACCGTGGGGTTTTAGTCCGTGCGAGTCGGACATAACCCACTCTCTCCCCCGCGAGAGTGGGAATACATAAAGGGTTTACCCAGGTTAATAAAAAAAAAAGGATGAAAAGAATAAAGATTCCGTGTAAGTATTATCCTTTACAAAAACACAATCACAAAGAAAGTCACAGGCGGCTACTAGTTACGTTTAAAACTATACAATTATAGTCGCAAACTTAGTAATGTTATTCCTATATTTAAAGACTATAGATTGCTGAGTATTTTTAAAGTTTAACTTTTATTCGTACATGTGTAACTTTATGTAGTTTTTAATTTTTATTAACAAGGAAAATTTCCCTAACTTTTGGGTAATAAATATTTAGTAATCCTTTGAAACGAAAAACAGTAAATAAACAATAGTTCCTCACGTAACAAGGGTCTGTATAACTTATACAAATCAACTATTACTACCCGAACATATATGAACAAATCTAAAATAGAAATCTGGTTGAGAATTAAAAAAAATATTAATAAAACTATATAGACACATCATTCAATTTATTATGTAAATGCACATAATATTCGGTCATTGAGTCTACAGCATTAGGTCGTTGACCTTTATATCTCTTGTAGACGATTTAAACGTCTGATATTCTCTTAAAATAGTGCATCACATATTTTGCTGTATAGGGAAACATGCGCATAGATTCTAAATCTCAAGCAAGTGAACTACACGTAAAAAATAATATTAATAATTTTACTATCGCATATCGGTTGCAAGTTCAAAAAATGTATCAAAGCGCTACAAAATACGAAATGAGTTACAATTTACTGTAATATTTGTCATTCTTGGTCGGCCAAAGCAACTTTATTATTAAAAATAAGATAAAAGTGTGAAAAGTATATTATATACTGTAATTATATTGGGATATTAATATCACATGATAGATTAGCTAATGTTTACTAACTAGCTTGTTGCCCGCGACTTCGCTCGTTTATATATCTATGGTTTTCTTGTTTTATACGAACTACGTGTTTTATCTGTATTAATTGTGTACTGCCTCATATTTTGTTAGTGACAATATAGTTTAAGTTGCCTCTATTATTTATTATCATTATTCTTTAGCCGCTACAGAAGATCGTAATAATAATGCCCGAAAAAATCCTCTGTCCGTCAGTAAAATTCTCGTCAAAATCGGTTTAGCCGTAGTGAAGGTTAACCCCAAAATCCAAGCACACCAAATTCATTACCTTCAATATCGTTTTACGTGTAACGTTCGTGTATTTCTATATTCGTCTCATATCACATTGCACTATTTTAATAAGTGCGAACGAGACAACAGATAACAGAGAAAGCTGAATCTAACCTCTTTATTGACGGCGACATCACAAGCGCTTCAAATGTATTCCCTTGAAGTTCGTTCCACGTGTGACATTCGTGTATTTAAATGTATTCGTCTCATATTACATTGTACTGTTCTAATAAGAACGAGAGAGATAACAGATAACATAGAAAGCAGAATCTAACCTCTTTGTTGACGGCGACGTCCCAAACGCTGATGTGACCCTTCTGCGTTCCGACGGCAACAAGATGGCCGCGTTCGCTCCACGCCACTGACGTCACTGTATTGGTCTCCGACGAGAGGTCACATAGGCGTGTCACCTGGGGATCACATAATCACAATTCCGTTTAATTTAAATTCGAATACACCGTATTTTGCATATTTATTAATTCTGCCAGCGTTCTTTTTCAATATTCATAGTCGAACCTGATTCAATAATCAGTACACTATGAACTCAAATGGACTGTAAACCGATCACCTTTTTATACTAGGTTTTAGTGTTTCACTACAATCTCATCCGATGTTAAATGACGATGTGGGATCCAAGATGGTAAATACGCTGCTAAAGCTAAAGGGAACTTGCTCTCAAGTGCATTCTACTATTATAATTGGTCAACATTTTTTGGAACTACTCTAATTAATAGTAAAGATTGTCCAAGTCCATAGCAAATTAATTCACAATATAAATTTTATACAATACAAACACAACGGCGACCTACAAGACATCCGTCGATATTCTATTGACGTTATGCCGGCTTATAGCTCTCTAGGTTTACTGGTTATATACCCAAAAGCAACAAACTAAAAAACAACCACTGTGAGGAGATTACCTCCATCGATCTCCTACTTGGTCGGTTGGTTGGACACACACACACCACCTAGTTCCGGAAATATGACAAGCTTAAGCATGCTACACCTACAATACTATACATATAATAAAACTCCAAGCAATGTGGCTGAACTTTTAACTGAACTGAAGTTATTTTAAGGAGCAAATGAAAAACAATCAGAGTCGGAATTAGGCCTAAATTTTCCAATATAAATAATTTACCTGACTAGTGCAAGCGCTCCACAGGTAAACGCAGCTGCCGAGTCCGACGCTGAGCACGTTCTGCGCAGACCAGTCGACCAGATTCAAGTAGAAGTCGTCCTGCAGTTCTGGCGCATCGAGGACCTTGAACGGTATCCTAGAGATCTTGCGCGTCGCCTTCCGCGGAGATCGGAGCAACTTCTCCGATTTAGCCGATATCGGCGACAGGCTGTACGGTGACGGATCTATGTTCTCCTGAAACAAGACAAGTATACGGTGAATGAAAAGAATTAGTTTATTAACTCGATTTATCAACTAAGACCAAAAATAGCTATTTAGGTAATAGTGTTAGGTTTAATAACAAAGTCCCACAGCACATTACCGATTTACCGGATAGTGAGTTCAAGCACCATGTCCAAGCAGGTTTTAATGTCTAAAGTCAATTTATTATAGGGTGGATCAATATGTAAACGATAATGACGTTTGGAAATGACGCACCTCTCTGTGCATCCACTAAAAAACATTCACTGAAAGTATGTTTTGCAAAAATATATATTATGAAAAGATAAACCAGATCGAGTTTTTTGCCGGTACTTCTCGATGGCTGGGTTGTTTTCCGAACCGGTGGTTGATTTGACGTTCATAATAAGTGCCTTCTCAGGGCCTAAATTGAATAAATCATATTTAATTATTATTTTTTAATTAAAAATTTGATTTTCATCTCGTCGTAAATAGAGAACTAAACATAGTAGTTACTATCGAGAAATTATGATATATACAATAGTTGTCGTTCCCTGTAAGACTAACGTAACGATTAAAACTAGTGACGCCTATACACCCGGTTGATCTAGCAATAGGAGCCCACAGGTGCGAGTTAACGGCACCTACATACTCTAGCCAGCATACCTCACGGAGGCTCTAACGGGCCCTACCCAAGATCACTTTGAGGAATATAGCTGATCCGTTCCTCTAATAACGTACATTGCCCCGTCTCTCGTTTTAGAACGTATGGACACGAAGTAACAGGTGGTTCACTATATGAACAGTTGTCGTTGGGCAGCAGGTTATTTCAGATGCAAGTAAGGCTATTATAGTATCTAAAAGCAGAAGCAGTCATCCCTTATACAGTCAATAAAAATATGCTTTCCTTAAAACAGTACTTTAACTGTCATGTAATTTTTAATACATATGAAATCATGAGAAACTTTAAAAAATAGTTTTTGCGAAACCAAACCGCTTTTGCCATTTCCTCGAAGTAATGAAAATTAAAAAAAAAGAACACCTTTTTTTTTTTTTTTATAGTAGCACGGCAAAGTGACTGCACTGTGCCTGATGGTAAGCATAGTACAATCCAAAAACAATGGCGACCACCGATTGACATACTATCCATCGCCGGACGCCGCTGTCATGCCGGCCTGCGAAAAGCTGGATATGCACAGGCTGATCCCGAAACGCGACCCGCAAAAGCGAATCACTATGACGGGCTTTTTCGCCATATACATGGTGGTTGCGACCCAGTCAGGCTGTAAAACCCTACCACCCCGCTTTCGCCATTGCCTCGTTCGTTATTCAGCAGGGTGCACCACGTGCAGGTGAGGTTGGCTTGGATGTCTCAAGTGTTAGATGTTATTTGACACCCCTTACACCCCAAAAACATTTACATATGTTGGCGCACTTGCAAGTAAATGAGCAGTTTATGGACCCAAGACTAGTTTGTGATTTATGATTATGCTAAAGACAAGGCTGTCACACACACACAGGGCTGTCGCATTAGAATAACGTTTGAATGCAGACCTAATTACTTTAGTAACGGTACGCTATTACAGAAGCATTACTACGCAAATTATAGAATCGATAAACTTGTGATAATAAAGACTTTAATTTATATTCTTCGAAACAGCTAAATAATTTACGACCAAAGTCATTACTTAACTCATTTAAATCAAAACATAAAATTAGAGACAGGAAACAACACGGAATAACAGGTACGTAGTAGATGGTGTTAGAGATATAAATGATGCAGGAGTCATTAAGCCAAACAATGGTAATAAACTTTATGAACGTTCGAGCGAGTAATATAGAAAATGATTGTGCAAAAACTATTGACAAATTGAATCTACTAATTTCAACACTACACGCTAGTGGCAAACAATATATTTTGATGATTGCTAATCTTTACGAAGAAAAAAAAAAAGAAATAATAATAGACAGAAATAAAACGCATTCGAAACAATCGTAAGATCCGAGAGGTTTTCGAATCGAGCATGACGAACTCGCACAAAAAACGTATATAACCTGTCATGAAAAAAAAAACAACAACTATCTAGACTTTATTGCAGGTTCAAAAATCTCGGAAATATCTAGACTCGTATTGTAAAAATATTCAAATGAGTTTATGCAAAACTTGTATGTAAGTACTGACGAAATGGTGATAAAGATATTTATTGACTTAGCAGCTAAATAAATAAGAAAATACTTGGGTTCTGTAGAGGAAACAAATTATATACCTTCTGGAGCAGAATAAACTTGCGTTTGGTAATTCGATAATCGTTACTGTTGAAAATATACTAAGAGAATGGATAGTGAAAAAATAAGCATAATATAATTATTCACTTCGGTACCCGTAACAGTGCCACAAAATATTATTTTTTTAAACGTGCTTTCAATTTATCGTCGACTTAATTACTGCAGATTATTCAAAATGAAAATTAAAGCTACCGTATGAACTTGAACGCTTATTAAACTTCCTTAAATTTTTGAGTACGTAAATATTTCCGGAAAAGAATTCCATACAGTGTCTACATATACCGTTACAGTAATAAGGCACAACCAAAATAATACGCAAAGAACATTTATGAAGAACAATTATTTATACAGACCGACATAAAACCTGCATTTGTTTGTTTATTGCCGTCAAATATGAGACGTTGAAATTTTTAATGTTAATTTTCGCACCGACAAAGTCGCGGATAATTCTCTGTAACTGAATGCAAAAAGTGCAGAATTCTTGTAAACTCGTGGCAATTTTACGTTCGTGAACCTGGCTTTTATTACAAATCCAAAGTAATCTAGATGAATAATAACTTCATAAAGCGACTTAAATTTCGTGAGACACACAACGTGGGTCGCTATATTACCATACGCGTATTTTTGGGAGGATCATGATAATAAGTCCTTTATTGTTGCAGCATAGAAATTTGCAGCGTGGGTGCAAAATATTGAGAGTATCACGCCGAGAACTACATTTAAGTTAAAGGTGACACCAACAAAAGAACACGTTGCGATCGTATACGTTTTGCTTGAATCGCAACAATGCACACGACTGAGTTGTGACGCCTACGTTAAGCGAAAACATAAGAACGAATAAACATGAATGTTTAAGTCCAAAAGCATCCGCTATAAATATCGCGAGATAAAACGAGGGATTTACACGTTACACTACACGACATTTGAATGTGAACCAAAACGCAGGAAATTCGCTAAGAGTTTAATTTCATGAATGGAGTTGTTCACGTAACGATCGAAACAAAATTGAAAGTGCATACACACTTGCATGATGATTAATTCGCAACTGCCACTTAAGGATATCCTATTGAGTTAACAGTCGCCCCGCCTCCGAACGTGGTCGACGACATAATAACCTTGGCATTAGAAACGAAATGCATATTACCATCATTTACCACGGTTACGTAACACGAAAATTGCCTGCAGCATGTTGCAACAGGTTCCAAACGAAAACAACAACCGACAAAAAGATTGTTCGTTATTCGCCTTATCGAGATTGACCCATCTTTCTAGTATACTTTGAGGCTGTTACCATATTGATTAGTCTACTGTTGGTCGTCTGTCAAACGTACAAGAAGCCAATTTCTCTGGACCCGAATAGACCGATGTGACATTTAATTGGCATTAGCGAGATCAAAAAACGTGTGTTTATTTAAACAGGTTGGGGGATTAGAAGAACATTTAAGAGAAAAAAAAATACATCCGTCAACAAACTCTCTACTAAGATACGACACAAGAAGACATGGGAAAGGTTGATTTATTTTTAGTGTTTCCGTGGGTTGACATCATATTTTAGTCTAGACTACAAGAAAGATATATATCACGATTCAACGACCCTGCTACCGACGCATAAACCGCTAACATGTTTATCGCACGGGATGCATTTGAAAGCTTTACCCATCTAGACCTTTATGATCTTAGACTTGAGACTTATGCTCGCGTTCATTTTAGAAATACTTTATGAGTTTATAAATTTAATTACAATAATTATCTACATATATATAAAATCCTGTTTACTACTTACATCATAATGAAATAGGTGACGTTTTTGCTTCTAAATTAGAACATAAAAAATGAACGTAAACGGCGACGCGGGTTTTTAAAGTGTAGACAAAAAGAAATGTATAAAGGCACGCTTCGTTCATTCGGACACGTGCAATATAAGATTAGAGAGAAAAAAAAACGTGAAGTACAATTTTTTGCTAAAGTCGAGATCGATCATTCGTCTACAACTTCGTATGTATTATTTCTGCCTATCACAATAGTAAAACAGTGTTAAGACAGATACAATTTTACTATACACGCAACGATTAATCTCAGAGGAACCAATGGGATTCATTAAAGTATCGAGGCAACACGACCACGGAGAAGGCATTACGAATCCGTCACGAAAAAGTCGAGCGAACATAACGACTTGTACGTCTATTAGAGCAAGTCCAAATGTAACTTCAGTTTTACTAATGCTACTTTGATTACGTGAATTATATAGTTTTTTTTTTTTAGACTGTGAACCAAAAAATGAATCGTTGGCAATTCGTTCGGTCACGTCATACGGTAATAAATGTACATTTACCTACATGTCTGTCAAGCTACACGTTTTGTAAGAGTCAACAACACGTAAAGTAGGCACTTAAGTTTTATAAAAAGCATGTTTTAACATAAACACATAGACGTATTTTGTCCACAATGAAGGGGAATATTAATAGACAATTATTCTAAAGTTAATTACATACACTAGATAAAGGGTATAACTCACATATCCGTTTAATATATAGACCGATAAGTACTGTTTAAACTACATCCTTTTGCTAACAATTGCCTTCAACTGAATAGATAACTGGCCGTAATAGAACGTGAATTGTCCCACAACATTACACCGATCCAACTCGACTACAAAAGGCCAACGAACAATCGGATCTACTAAACCAGTTGTAAAAAGCGCAGACTAAACTTTAATTGAAAAAAATTGAGATAAATGAATCTAGACGCACAAACGTAATGTATTTTATACTAATGACATGACAGCGGATTGTGAAATAAGAAATAATAAAAAAAAAAGAAGAAAAATTTCGTTCTCTCTCAAACCACAATGATGTAAGATGAATGAGCAATCAGAATATAAGTTTGTTAACCCCGGACAACAGACGCATAAAAAGCTAGAAATACAGCAGGTAGTGGCTAGATCGCAGATAGCAGATTGATTGGTACTATAAATGAACGACAGATCTAGTGACCCGTGCGGATACGTAGGCGGGTCACGTCCCCGAATGCAATAAAACAAATAAAACAATGCAAAACTTCTCTAGTACTTAATCTCAAACGCGGAACACAAATACAAATTCTTTGAAATACCGGGAATAAGAACATAACATACTTTTAAAACTGTCTCACATCCATCATCGATTAATCCTCTCGACCATCGACGTTCGTCGGAAGGTTTTTGTCCGGCAATTACGTAATGTCTTTGCAACGACCATTACCATGAACACTTTAAGGAATGCGATTGAAAAACCAGCGGTGAACGAGCGAGCGCGTTACGACACCAGCGCCGTTTTCTATTTTCACGGTTAGTAACAAAGCGGGACATAAAATTAGACCGTTCGGGCCATCTGTGTTGGTTTCGTTGTCTTCGTCCGTTGGAAGTATTTCTGTACTCCCCAAGATACCATACATATAATTTACATGAGACGAGACTAACCACACAAAAACGCCCTATACCGAGGCAAATTGTGTTTTGTTTCATGTTTTCAATTACTTTTAATGCCTAAGAGAAATCCTTATTCATTCCGTCTATAAAAAAAAATCTTTACTTTACACTTTTAGAACTAGTGCAGTTAAAAGGTATATTAGAATGTGTGGATAATAAATACTTTTAAATCTTATGATGCGAAACAATTACATTGTTAAATTTATCATTTAAAACACTATTCATTACTGGTTAGGAATAGTCCTTTACATATAAACAAAATTAATATGTTTTTAAAAAAAGCTGAACCGATTTTAACAGAACCTCTACAGACAGATGGATGACTTTTGATAATATTATCCAGGTTACAAATCATTGTTACTCTATACAGTCTAAGAAACAAAACAAAATTGAACAAAGCTAACATGATTTTTTTAAACAACATATTTCCCAATTCATACTTAATACTATGTAAGTACATTATTTATTCTAATCATGCGTCAAGTAAAATATTAAAACACAATAATTTTATAAGTGGACGACGACCTCATCGTGTGCTTTATTAACGAATTGATTCAACAAACATAAACACACGGAACCCTATCGCGGGCCTCGATAGCAAAAAGCCTCTGTAAACATCTACTTGAGTACATAGAAGAAAAAAAATAAGGCCGAATGGAGGCCTCACGCGAAATCCACTCGCATAGCAGACCGGTGAGTATGTAGGTTCTGTTGACTTATTAAACAAATCACCGAGTGGACACGGATGAGCACTTCTGGTGAACGGTTCAACTGTTGATGATGCTACGGGAGCCGCATTTACAAACCATTAGGCAGAATCACTGACTGGTCCTTTTAAAATATTACGCGAAACGTGTTTAGAAAACGTAAGCTCTCCGAGAGACTCATTTTTTGCCGTTGTAAAACTCTTAAATTGGATTTGTTATTAATAATTTTATATGCATCTATGCCGTGTGTGTTATTATTAAACATGATTAAATCTACACATATGAATAAAACTGAAGGGTCATTCGTTCGTTTGAATTCATATCCGGAACTGTCTGAAGCAATTTTTGTAATACTTTTACTGACAAATAGACGACTTTTCAAAGTACTATCTAAGCTATATATCATTATCGTTTCCTATATTTGACAACCAGTTCTGATAACTTTAGGTAACCTTAAATCGATAAAAATGATAATGGAAAAATTACAAGTAATCAACAAAAAAACCATTATACGACCATATTCATCAGCTATTTAAAAAGTTATCTTACAAATCACATGCCTAAATAAACCTATAATACGACTAAATAAGTATATGAAGGCTGTATCCGTATCAAGACTACGAATTAATGCTACAAAAGACCATTCCATTGTTATGATAAGTTGGCTCGGCGTATGTTACACGTTAGTCATCGACACTGTCATATTTGGAAACTATAACATGTCCAGTATCAGATAACGAAACACCACATCTGTGCATTGTGATCGCCGTATTGTTAATGTCAATCAGACTTTCGTACGGTCCGAAGCTAAAAAAAAATAATTAGGCACGTAGGTGTGAGTTAAAAAATTCAAGGTTACCACCGCGATATCTACATCTGTCGAGTACGTAGCGCAAAACAACAACAAAAAAAACCACTATTATATATATATATATATATATAAATTATATATATATATAATTAACGAGAAATTCGTATCGATACAACTCGGATATTAAATGTGCGCCTACACAATGATCTTCAAACGTGACTATGCAGCAATACGGGGGACAATCTAAGACATGATCTAGATTGTAACAACACTACGGCAGCAGACGGACGTGTGCCCAAAAACAACTACAAAGAAATCGATTTTGTACAGGCAGATAAAAAATTAAACGGAAAAGAAAAAATGCATTCATACAGACTTTATACCGGATAGCAAAAGTTACGAATCATCCCCTGCCAATGACCCAAGTCTAGACTCTCTATATCTAATCTAACTCATAGCTCAGTTGCAAAAAGAAAAACAAAATTAATAACAACTATTTGATGAGCAAACGGTCCGTCCATAGTTATGATATTATTACATGGAAACGTTTTTATCGTCGACCCATTCGGAACTATTACTTTGCAAATGATAGAAGCTCTAATGTAGCTGGAACGTTTTTTAGCAATAATTAGTGGCTTGAAGCGGTCATTAGGTCCGACAGAGCGAACTACTGGCTAATTGATCTGATATTATTTTTATTATTATTACATAATAGCGACGAATCGGTTCGATATTAAAATTCTGCTGTTTCTATGCAACATCCATTAAAAACTTCCGTGACCGCGGTTAATCCAGCCTCATAATTTCGAACGGTAATTTCGTCTTTGCAATAAAAATAAGCAATTACGTATACCGCGAACAGGTTGAATTTTAAACAGATTTCTAGATTTTTTTCCATATCGGTGAAGATCATAGAGAAAAAAAAATTAGCATTAAAACACGATTTCGAGCCGCAGATGCTTTTTGCATCGGTGCAAATATACTGCTGTGTGTACTGACGCTTCGTGCGTTGAAAATTTCAATCACGGACACTATGTCGCGGGTGTTAGTGATGGAAAAAATCACCAGCGTTCGTGATACAATCGGACCGATGAACCCTGAGATCGCACGCATCATTGAAATGCGCAAGCGCAGAAATTTGTAAATTGCAAAGTGTCTAGACTTAGGTATACGTTCAAGGACTCATTGTCGGATGATGCCATGACGTTTGTAATTGGTCGCGCCTGCACCTCGTCCGACATGTGAACCGTGATGCTATTGCAAATATATCGGACCAGGCGTAGTAGTAGCTTGACCTTTTCATTGTCCCAATACAAAAAATATTGAAAAATTAACTAATAATTAAGAATGTTTATAAATCTAAATTAAGCTAAATAATTAGAAAACCTATAATAAGACCTAATTTCTCAAATCACTATCACTCTACATATTATAAAACAAAGTCCTTTGCCGCGTCTGTCTGTCTGTTCGCAATAAACTCAAAAACTACTAAACAGATTTTCATGCGGTTTTCACCAGTAGATAAAGTGATTCATGAGGAACGTTTAGGTACCTATATAATTTGTCAAGGTTTTTTTTTATTCTCAGGGCGGGATGATGTCCGTCGGGTCCACTCGTTTATGTATATATAAATATACTAATATACAAATTCGCAATTCGAATAAACATAATAATTATCCTGTTATTTCAATAACAAAATTAAAGTATTCGTATGAATCATGGAGTATTTTCAAACTTTACATAATAAATAATGTTATTTACTTTATTACAATAAACAACTATCAAAGTGATCCTGAGTGAATAAATTCAAACCATTTTACAATTATCCATACCTGTGCCGTTTCATAAAGGATAAGCGCAACATCTTCAATCGAATTATTGACCGAAACGCAATACCACGGCGAATTCAATACAGACAATATAAATAGGCAGAATAGTTCACACATGAACAAGTGGCCACGGTCATAAACATAGAAATACAGGATCGGCAACGAGTATCCAGTTTCAAACACGATAGTTACTTACCTAATCATTAAATGGGAAAACAAACATGTGACACTACAACAATGAACCACATAATATAACTATTCACCTATTGTATTCATTGTAAATGGAATTTTACACTAAATACAGTATAAAAACAATACTAATGTTCGCCTAGTAGTTGAAATTCGACCATAAATCATTTTTACATTCAATAAGACCATAGAGAACAACAATTATTTCAGTGGTTTCATAAATTTACTAAAGATAAATTATTTATGAAATAAGTATTAATGTATATTATGAATTTACATATTATATAATTATAAAATTGACCTACAATTTGACCAGCTAATTTCAAAGGGCATGTATGGTATGGAACGTAATTCATGTTAAAAATATTGAATGTAGAATGAAAAAAGGTAATTGGAACGTAAGAAGAGTAAAATGAAGGATGGCGAAACGTCTTTTTCATTTACATGTGTGGTGGTGGTGGTAGAGCCACGCTGAAACTATTACTGGTTTCAACATGTATGGGTCGGCTCCCCCGGGGTAGTACCCCCTCTCATAGAAAACCGACGTGAAGTAACAGTTACAATATTAATACTATTCACTATAAATTTCACATTCATCCGTTCGCTCAATTCGCTTAAAACGGGGTACAAAGTTTTCGCTTCGATATACCTATAGATTACATTAAATTAACTAACAAAAGTTGATATAGAAAACATCGCGCTCGTAAAAATATTCATTGTAATATTCCCATTACACACACACATTTTTTTTTATATATACGTATAGTAATAAAAGTAGTAGAGTAGACAGAAGTCCGAGAAACTTCTAGAACGGATAATTAAACAGCAATTCGATACAATAGTAAACAATGAAGAAACTCGTACAAGTCTCCAGTTGATATTTTCGGCGACAAATTTATTTCAACGTAATAAATTAAGCGAGAGATTTTTGAAACAAAAAAAAAGTGTATACGTATATAAATTCACAAACTTTGGTAAAATTCAGCGTGTGCTCTGTTTTCGTAGATTTATATGGGGACGTACCGAGAATCGAATCGCGGGACAATGCATTTTTTATAACACGAATAATTTGTATTCAGTGCATAAATGCACGTAATCCAGTGGGTGGTACCGTCAAAGCGGATTTAGAATATCGCGAGGACTTTTTCGATGATTGTCTTTCTTATTTTATATAACTCGCCATCCACGACTATTAACCGCAGAACATACCGATATTTCCTTCTATAAATAATACGGTTATTGTTAGTATTAAATTGTATAGACATAAAGTTAATACCTGTTGTTTTTTCGAGGATAATATTCGTAACGGCTGAATCAATTTTAGTAACCTTTTACTGCGCGATAGATGGCATTTCAAATAATTATGTATACCATAAGAGCTAAGCAGTATTGGTAAAGTTAAATTGATCTAGAAACCATAAGTTTAAAACCAGTAAAATGTTGTATATGCGATAATAATAACAGAAATAATAAAGTCTACACACTCCATGAAAATACAAAACGATTACATCAGAACAAAGTCACGGGCACGATATACTATTTTCCGTGGAAACAATAAATCTAAGAAGGGACGCAAAATAGTTATATACGAGTATGTCAATATGTATTTTTAATCCTTCATCTTCACAAAAAAATAATCAAAAAGAGATTACGTGTATTAAAGATATATTATTTGATAATGAATTTCCAACAACAAAAATATGTGATGTATTCCTGATACGCTTTAGAAAACCTGACCATACTTGTCCCTAAGAAAACACTCGTAAGTAAAAAAATGCAACAAAAATGTGACCAATTTGCTAGTGATAAACTTAAAATAACTCGAAAACAATTTAGGTACCTAGTGTGGAAACGTTAATTCAATAATATAATACATATTCATAGCAATGACTTCAAGTTCTTATATTATTTACGGGACCAAAATTCTATTCTATTAACCTCGAAATCAAATACAGAGGTAACGGGAATTATAAAAAAATGGAAAATTTAATATACACGTTGGTCTAACAGAATTAATTTTCACATTCAATTTTTTTATTAATCAATTACAAAGCGCTGACAGTGAGGTCAGTTTGTGTAAGCTGTTCGAACAAAGTCGTGAGCGACCATCATCACTCCGGTTTGACTGACAAGTGGCTAATGCACCCGCGCGGCCGCCGCGTCTTATAATTAAAAAAATGAAACACAACTACACTTTACTTTGTAAATCGCAATGAAACGTTGGTTCCTAAGGCAACTCGGTATAAAAGTTACAGTAAATCATGTATTTTTGTTCACAAGCAACACGTTAAAAAAGTCTTCATAAAATCAACTTAAAGGCGGTCAGATAAAAATCTGAGACGTTCATAACTTTTTGGTACTTATTTTTACCGCCTAATTCATGTAACATGTAAACTATACACGGATCCATATAAATTATCAGATATTGTATCACTACATACTATAAAACAAAGTCCTTTGCCACGTCTGTCTGTCTGCCTGTTCGTGATAAACTCAAAACCGGATTTTCATGCGGTTTTCACGTTATCAAGTGATTCATGAGGAAAGTTTCTTGATACTAGTGAGCGCCCAGTGGTCGACATTCGACCATAGTTCATTAATTTTTTAAAGGGATAAATATTCTAATAATAGTTGTATGTTATCTCATTGTTGAATGTAGAATGAAAAAGGGTAATTGGAATGTAAGAGTAAAATAATACATACAGTCGAGCATAGCAACCTCCGTCACAACCTTTTTTGAAGTCCTTTATTGACAGATGTCAAAATGTCTTTTTTATTTACATGTGTGTATATGTTGTGTAAAATTGAAGCAGTAGTGTGAGTAATGCATATTTTAATTAATTTAATGTACTTCTAATACATTTTATATAAAATAAATAGCTTTCTGCACTTCTCCTACATATAAACTTTAACTATATATTTCACGTTCATCCGTTCGCTCAATTCCGTTAAAAAGGGGTACAAAGTTTGGGCTTCACGTATTAAATATATATGATAATTGGCCAAGGTTTTTTCTATTATCAGGGCGGGAAAATGTCCGCCGGTCATGCTAGTGGAGTATTATTATCACATTTAAAATAGATGCAAACCTTCACTTATTACTCTATTATAATTACGCATTATACGCGGGAGTGTGACTTTGAAGTGAGGCAAATAAAAATTCAAGCAATTTGAACGTGAGAAGTGATACGCGAGTAATACGATATTGCTACTTTAACTTCTCGTAGTCCGGTGAAGCTGTTAAAAGCTTACTAGGTCAATAGCGTAATCAGTTAAAAAAAACTTTAACGTCTCACAAAATAAACAAAAAATCTTCACTCTCCAGAAACTACAAGATCTATTGAAACTAAAATATTGCACTTAGTCGAATAAAATATCGGCCGGTATTAGAAAGTAATCTGACAGGATAGAACTTATAATATGCGACTGAAGTCTGCTTTTTGGGAACTTGGGCAGCACATATTGGAATACCGTATGAAGCAACACCAACTGTTGTAACTGAAATTATTCTGAACAAAGAACTGAATGAGTTTAAAATCGAGATATCATAATTTCTTCAAATGGTATTTCGCATCGTCAGAACCCTGCCACAGGATGAAATTTCAAAATTGCTTTATCTGTACCCATTTATGTTATGTAAGAAAATTCTGTGTAAAATTTCATGCTTCTAAACCTACTGGTTCCGCCATTAATCAATAAGAATTTAATTCAAAAGATAAATGTAATAAACCAAATTATTATTTTTTGCCGTCACAATTGTAACCGTTTCTCTTGACAGTATTTAATCTAGTTACTGTACTATTTCTTTATACGGAAACGTGATGACATATATTAAGTCTTACACATTAATTATCCACAGCGTGTCCATATATGACTTCGAACACGTTAGGATTGAAAGCAGTTTTCTTACTGCACGATCGAACGGGACACATGCTAACGGGTTTTCTAAGAATTTCCTCTATTTCCAGACGCAGCACGTCCACCAAACGAGATCATAGGGTTGTCATATAATTCCTTAGAACGAAAGCAGACTTTAAAGGACTGTAGCTACGCAGAAGAAGAATCTTTGCAATTTTCGTAAGAAATTTTATGTACCAAATATATCACATTGCGTTCTGTAATTTCCATAAATGCCTCATAATTGGATATTATATTATAAATTATGACAGAATTGATTGAAAACAAATCTTATACAAGTTTTAAATTATCCAATGCGATATTATTACCATTTCGCACGTGGACATAATGAGATGCGAATTCGAAATGCATACCCGAATCCGAGCGCTTGACCATAAAATTTCAATAATTTATTATTTTAGGTCGTTGTCACTGAGTGATGTCAGACAAGGAGACAGACAAATGATTGGACAGAAATTGTTGCACGGTAAAAAAAAACAATGCCATTGTATCGGTAATGTGATGGACGGAAAAAACGTATGAAGAAGGATAAATATTTATTGAATATTACCGTGTTTAGTTGCATAGAGACGACAATGATGTCGTCGAAAATGCTGATACAACGTCTACACTAATAACTTATAGATACCCATATAAACTACTAAACTATACAAAAAAAAACAAATACTGAACATTTAAGAGGAAACGCAGGCAGCGTGTGTTCCTTACAAATATATTCCTCTGTTTTATCCCTAGATAATGGAACTCGAGCAGACATTTATACCATGCAATGTATATCTATCACTGGCATACTCCTATGCTTTAATTCTTTCCACATATTAAATGTTAGAAGACCTAGTTACCTTCTAAAACTACTAAAATTACCCTATTATATCGCCATTGTTTAAAAAGAACCACAATCGTTTCAATTTTAAAGGAGGAAAAAGAGAACACGGAGCTGTAACTTCTTCTATATCATATAGGTATGATAAGTCCGAGCTGTAGTTGTCTCTCTCACGCTCTATTTAAATGTTCACACAGCATGCGACAGCGATATAATTCTGTTTTAACTTACTCTTCAAATTTCTTTCAGAAAACGTTTCCTCTTAAAGCCATAAAGAAATTATTATCGCTCGTTAAAAATATTCAACCCTATTATTAACAAAACAGATACTTTATAGGAGACAATGTCCAAATGTAGTTTTATTTAAAATCTCCAATAACTGCGAATACATCAGAACATATTTCAATTTACATTAAGTACTACGAAATACAGCAAAAAAAAACTGCGTCAGTTACACTAATGATTAGCATATCCTCATTGTCACTCTCACGCTAAACTGTCTGAGTGCGATAATTAGCACATAAAGGGGTCAGGACATCGACATACACCATTTTTGCAACACATATATACTGTAATATATTATTACTTCTTTAAAGTCTATACATATCACTGTTGACTATCAGAAGCAATTAATAGTCACTGGTGTCAAATGATAAAAATTCTAGATTTGTGTTTTTTTTTGTAATTTCAACAATGAACCGAGCACAAATTAATTATAATATACCCACTAATGTTTATCGTTTATCTACATCACTATTGACTTCCACAACTTGTAATTAATGGTCATCGAGGTCAAATAAAGAAAATTCCATAATTCGGGGTTTTTTTGTAATTGCGATAATGCGCAGTCAATAACAAACGTCTTAAATATATTCTGCTCCGAGAAGAAAACTACAAATATTCATTTTTCATTACGATTTGAAAGTCTTCCAGCAAATTTTCCATTTTAGAAATCTAATAACCAATACATAATATGATTAATTGTATAAATTAATTCTTCTCTCTCTCTCTTTTGCTATCCTTACCTAGCATTGTAGACTCTTAGATAAATTAGTTGCCCTACCTAGTATACTTTCTCAGCAAACATCCACGCAGCGCTATCTAGACGAGAAATAATTAAGGTAATTCAAATTACTTTTAACTGCGATTTGCCAACACTTTGTATAAACTCTAGCCGATACTCTCAATCTGTGCTGAGCATCTAATTGACAACATTCCTGGCACATGAAAGAGCCAATTTAAAACAAGAAAAAACAGCGGTTAATTAAAAAGAAAAAACTTCTAAAAATAACATCATAGCAAATTACCCTATTCGATAACAAAGTAATTAATAATACATTACATACGATCTAACACAAATGTGTATATTCATTCCAATGCAGATAAATTCCATAGGATATAGCTAGCGTTATATATCTATGTACTCTACACTAAGTTGTTGGTGCTTTATACCTACTTTATAAAATTAGCATCCAAACATAAAGCAACTATTTGGCTCGAGGAGACACATTCATTTGTTCATCAAACTTTAAACTCGCATCCTGCAAAATAATTTAACTTTCAAATTAGAAGCTACGACAGTCTTTATATTCAGATACCGAGAGGTTGAATAATTGACGCGTATTGGATTCCAATAAGCGATTATATGTGTACTTCGAAATCGCATTACGATTTAACGTTGCAGGTGAATTTTACATCCCATACTGAAGAAAATAAGAATTCATATTTAAAATAACCAGAAACCACGCGTCGATATTTCCACGTTAGCATGAATGTAGATCCGTGTCACAGAAACATATTAAAAATTGAGAACTGACTTCATACCACTTTAACCAAGACAAACTTAGACCTATAATAAGGGCTGTGGGCACAAATCAACCTATACACGTTTGCCTTGGCATAGATATGATACTGCAGCGATACTATTTCTAACGTTCACTCGAAACCCACTCGCAAACATTTCATATATGGAATCGACCACTTGAATTAATAAAATAATAAGACAAAAATATAATGATGTAGAATATACCAGAACAAGCGTCATTAGATCGTCCGGGTTACTCTACGAAATTGCAGACTCAATTTTGATAAAACCTTTACTGGTATATAGCGGATTAAATATCAATGCGTATTTACATAAACCCTATTCAATAATACAATATTATATAAGTAAATGCAGTAGAAGAATTCTTAGTAGTTAGCGGTAAAGATAAAACTTCAAATATTTGCACGAGAAGTCGCAAACAAGAGGTAATTTTTCAATATATAGACACAAAGTTTCCACATCGGCATTGTCCGATGCGGCGGTATACGGACAGGTATCTGTTACAATAATATCATGTTATGTGATATGAACACGACCAACAAACGAACCGACAGACGACTCAGCAACACCTAACGTAACACCAAGCGCATACGGTGAAGCAAAGCGAAACCGACTAAATTACTCAGAAATATCAAGTTCTTATAGTAGAGAACAATTACTCCTACAGGCAGCATTAAAGCACCTCGATTCATTTATCAAATTAGCGATATCATCAATTTATTAACAGATATGTGTACCATAATCTGAGAAACTAATATTTTATTATTGGTAACATAACATACATATTACAACTGCATAACAATAATCATCATTACACCAGCCTGTAAAAAATTCACCCTGGTATAGACCTCTTCCCGACAGAATATATAGGCATAATCACCACGTCAGCTCGCGACGTATTGGCGAGATCAAACTCCGAGAAATGTACAGTTTTATATTATCCCACACACAGTTTTACTACAAGCACATTACTCAGGTTCAGTTTTCATCATGAAGTTTTCGTTCATCGTCAGCAGGCCAATATTAATGATTAAATGTACGCAAATTCCGGAAAATTCTATAGTACATGCCGGGGCTTGAAGCTGCAGACATCGAATTGATATTCCACCGATCAAGCGACTCGACCGACCACCACGACTATCTAACAATGCAAGAATTCAATTCAGTCCGAAGTCAGAATCTGCTATACTGCCGCCATAAGTCAAAGAGCCCATCTACCTAAAGCCCAAAGCGGAGAAAAGTCGAAATAGCCTTTCTTTAGCGACTTACGTCTAACTTGTTTTTTTACTAAACGTAATTTGACAACAAAAGCTTATAGAAGAACCCAAAAATACTATTAGAAGTGTATTTTTTTCCTACTTCCGATATATATAAAACTAAATATTGTAAGAACCGACTGATGCGTTCTTCCTGCTTTGGACGGCAGTATAATGAACGTGGAGTAATAGTCAGATCTTATAACAACATTCGACACACCAGATACGATACTTTTCAATAGAACTCTTTCAAACGTTTCAGAATTTTCGAACTACATTATTTCGCACGTAAACTACAATGAAGCAAACATTTGAGATCCTGAATACCGTTACAGTCTGTGTCTTAAGTATCTATGTGTACCCGTTACATTCACATAAATGCAACTAGCTAACTATGTAGGCTATCAATAAATGTCGTATCGATTTCTAATACCTTCGTTTCACAAGTGCACATGCACTTACCGTCGATTTTCATTCAATTATTTATCCATATAAAGAAAACTGAAATGTTTCTTGAATTTTGCGGATTAATTTTGGAAACGGCTGAACCGTATTTTACATGACGTCAGATTTTCTCAAATTAATTATTTTTATATTGACAATATTAGGACAATTTCGTATCAGATTGTATATATGACATTACGTGTGAATAAAATTTAACACCGAGACATAATTTGAGGCACCAAAATCATCATCAGTATGAATAAAGTAACCCACAGGTGGTACTTGAAGACATTATACATTTTCTGTATTGAAACGGTATAACGGAGAATATCTAAGCTTGTTTTTAATATCAATAGTTATATTAAGGCATTTTTGCACTGTAAAGGAATTTCGAATATCGTCGAGGTAAGGCATTCTCGGAAGGTGTAAACGAAGCGTACTAGATCAATATAACACAGGCTCAGGCATCTGTTTCGGTTCCTTCGCACTATTTAACCAATTAATGTAATGGTTTAAGTCTATTAGAAGCCGAATGAATTGTTATTCCCGTGCGAACAAAGTTTGTAGGGTACTTTACCAATGCGCTCTATAATAGAATCACAATCGCCCGATGATACTTGTTTGTTACGCTTTCACATTTTAACTACTCCCGACCGATCATCTTGATTTTTTTCATACACGTAGGAAAATTACTGTTCAATAATTCCACAGTGACGTAAGCGAAACCGCGAACGTTAAAATAAATCAAAACATCGTCATACACATCATGTACAGAAAAATGAAAATAATGACACCTTGTAAGTAGTAAAATGGTGGTTTTATTACATAGAAATATTATGGGCATTTGCTGACTTCGAAGATGTAATATCCCGAGTAAATTTACGATTGTAATTAATTTTATTAGCGATACAATTTGATGCGGCAGTCTGTTTAAAATTAAGGTTCCCGTGGGACTAACAAGAGCAGTAAGATTGCTAAGTAGACCTAGAAAGGTTTGTGTCTTTATAAACGGAGTTAAGATATGGACTGCAGAAAATTTGACGTTAACTCGCTAAATCATTCCATTGTCTATGCTAAAGCGTTCCTTCGCAATTTCACGATTCTAACGATTTCAAAGGAAAATCGCACGCAAAAGTAGTATACAATAAAACCGTCGATAAATTAGAAACGGTTCTACGTAATTGGCATTTAACTCTATTTCTAATCATTTCACGGTAACAAACCAAATCGTGTTCTGTCACGGCAATAACTGACCATACGGGCGGCGTTCCTATATCCGACACTTCACTTCGGCTGCATCATCACGACCCACGTGTTTATATTAATCTAGAATATGCCTACATTCATATAAACAGTTTACAGATAAAATTACCTGCAAACTAGGACATGCAGTAAACGGGGACAAAGTCTGTCATCGCCCGATTTCAACCCACAACTGCTGGCGTAATACATAGATTTGCAGCATTAATTTGTATTGCATCATACTTGTAATTCGAACGTCTAACTAAAACTACACACAGAGATTAATTATACGAATGTATCTCCACTGAGATTTACGCACTCGTCAACAACACCATATTTTAACACTAAAAAATGATCTATTTTTGACGTGATAACGTCTTATAAATCGACGAACGCCGGCTGACTAGCAAGGCGGGTTTAGAAAAGGCCCCACGCCACCGTGCAGAAGCGCTACACGGTTCTAAATTTTTATTTAAATTATAGCACAGCAAAGTGACTGCACTGTGCCTGATGGTGAGCACAGTACAATCAGAGAACAATGGCGACTACCGAGAGATGCGTTATCCCTCATGCCGGCCTGCGTGAGCGAACAACCTCCGTCCGTGTCCAGAAGTGACCAGTGTTAATCATCTCACCGGTATCCGAGCCAAGGCGAAAGTCATTCACTACTGGATATGCATGAGCTGATCCCGAAACGCGACGCGCAAAACGAATCACTATGACGGGCTTTTTCGCTACATGCATGGTGGTCGCGACCCAGTCGGGCTTTAAAACCCTACCACCCCGCTGTCGCCATTGCCTCGTTCGTTACTCAGCAGGGTGCATCACGTGCAGGTTAAGTTGACTTGGGTATCTCAAGCTGAAGCGCTTATGTTGCGACTGCTGTTATGCGACACCTCTTACACCCCGTTGCTAACATTGCTAACATAAAAGACATTGCACTCAATTTTCGTTTTCTTTTACATATAAATGTTAAATTAGAGTCTTTTAAATTGAATAAACATATACCTTCTTTTTTATTGATCTCCGTACAAAATAATACAAAATTTAAAAACGTAATTTCGAACGATATCTTCTGGCAATTTCCTTTTCTGGCTTAGAACCATCTTTCTCGGTTATCATTGTAGGTTCCCCTCCAATTATTTGAAATTGTAAACAACATGCACTCAATCCCAGTAATATCTAAGTGGTAGAAATATAACACGGTACAATGAGATTCACAACAATATACAAAGATATTGAACCGATGATAACTTATAGGCGTGTTCGGACACCATTTCGATGGACGTAGGTTTGAATCCTAACAACTGGCATTTTCGATGAAGAAAACAAAGAGGAAAAGTATCGTGATGAAAAATGAATAGCATTGTGGTAGGGCCTTTTGTAAGTCCTTTGTAAGTGGCTAGCTACCCACCTCGAGTTGAAAATTTGTCACCAAGCACCTGTTAGTGTTCTTTTTTTTGTTGGTGTGCACTGTAATCTGTACTTTTGAACCAATACCCATGTAGATTTAGCGCGTTTACTGTCTTAGACGACACCGTCATGATTTTGTGATCAAAGGCCAAAACCTCCAAAATATTACATTAAAAAAAACAAAGAAACTCCGAAACCATAAAATACACACTTAATATAATTTAATTTGCGTTAATAAAAATCAATATTCGGAATAATATTCATAAATGCTGGGTGATAAAAACGCTTACAACGACTTACAAAAGGCCCTACCACAATGCTATTCATTTTTCATCACGATACTTTTCCTCTTTGTTTTCTTCATCGAAAATGCCAGTTGTTAGGATTCAAACCTACGTCCATCGAAATGGTGTCCGAACACGCCTATAAGTTATCATCGGTTCAATATCTTTGTATATTGTTGTGAATCTCATTGTACCGTGTTATATTTCTACCACTTAGATATTACTGGGATTGAGTGCATGTTGTTTACAATTTCAAATAATTGGAGGGGAACCTACAATGATAACCGAGAAAGATGGTTCTAAGCCAGAAAAGGAAATTGCCAGAAGATATCGTTCGAAATTACGTTTTTAAATTTTGTATTATTTTGTACGGAGATCAATAAAAAAGAAGGTATATGTTTATTCAATTTAAAAGACTCTAATTTAACATTTATATGTAAAAGAAAACGAAAATTGAGTGCAATGTCTTTTATGTTAGCAATGTTAGCAACGGGGTGTAAGAGGTGTCGCATAACAGCAGTCGCAACATAAGCGCTTCAGCTTGAGATACCCAAGTCAACTTAACCTGCACGTGATGCACCCTGCTGAGTAACGAACGAGGCAATGGCGACAGCGGGGTGGTAGGGTTTTAAAGCCCGACTGGGTCGCGACCACCATGCATGTAGCGAAATATGTTGCGACTGCTGTTATGCGACACCTCTTACACCCCGTTGCTAACATTGCTAACATAAAAGACATTGCACTCAATTTTCGTTTTCTTTTACATATAAATGTTAAATTAGAGTCTTTTAAATTGAATAAACATATACCTTCTTTTTTATTGATCTCCGTACAAAATAATACAAAATTTAAAAACGTAATTTCGAACGATATCTTCTGGCAATTTCCTTTTCTGGCTTAGAACCATCTTTCTCGGTTATCATTGTAGGTTCCCCTCCAATTATTTGAAATTGTAAACAACATGCACTCAATCCCAGTAATATCTAAGTGGTAGAAATATAACACGGTACAATGAGATTCACAACAATATACAAAGATATTGAACCGATGATAACTTATAGGCGTGTTCGGACACCATTTCGATGGACGTAGGTTTGAATCCTAACAACTGGCATTTTCGATGAAGAAAACAAAGAGGAAAAGTATCGTGATGAAAAATGAATAGCATTGTGGTAGGGCCTTTTGTAAGTCCTTTGTAAGTGGCTAGCTACCCACCTCGAGTTGAAAATTTGTCACCAAGCACCTGTTAGTGTTCTTTTTTTTGTTGGTGTGCACTGTAATCTGTACTTTTGAACCAATACCCATGTAGATTTAGCGCGTTTACTGTCTTAGACGACACCGTCATGATTTTGTGATCAAAGGCCAAAACCTCCAAAATATTACATTAAAAAAAACAAAGAAACTCCGAAACCATAAAATACACACTTAATATAATTTAATTTGCGTTAATAAAAATCAATATTCGGAATAATATTCATAAATGCTGGGTGATAAAAACGCTTACAACGTAAACGGTATCAACAGACAGACCGTCGCATCTTTTTTTTTCGCTAAGAATATCGTACCGGGAAAAGCACTCCGTAATAAAAATTCAATTCCTCTTAGTGTTATTTTGTTACGATATTCGCCAATAAGTTTAATATTTTACATTATACAATGTATTTATCTGTTCGAAATAATACCGAGCTGTCAAAATACTGTCCGCTTCGCATTAGACGGTCCGACTTGCACGAGTTTAGCCCAAATTATTACCGGAATATTCGTTCACGGTTGAAATCAGCGTAGGGTTAAAAGGCTCGGGTCAACACAATTACAGGAATCATGTTAATATTCGTACCGTAAGTGGTTTTAACATTTCATATATTTTTTGAAAGATATTAATGAGTTTTCGTATATCTTTTTCGTTTTGTAAAAATCATGTTTATTTTTAATAAGTACCACTTCATGCGATATTTTGGACAAACCAGAGTACGAATAAAATCAATGTAATTGCTAATAATATTCAATTTTAAGGATATAAATGTAACAGAATATTAAAGAAGGCCTTACTCATAAAGATTATTATGATTCAAAGTCTCCGATTTTTGATAATAAGTTGGAAAATAATATTCTGCTACTTATTTTACGCGATTTCATGTTTTTATAGCTTTTTACACAAACATATTTCACCGAAATTGTAGTAAAATATGACAGAATTGTGTAATGTTCATCTTTTGTTTTGTTACCGAAAATCCATCGACGTTTTAGCGACTGAAGAGAACTACAAAAAATTATCAAAAATAATCAAAATCCTACTCGATTAATGTCCTTCTATCAAAAAGACTGTTGGGCAAAATCGAATAAGAACAAGAAGTTTTCTAATTTATTAATGAGTTAAATAGCAAACCTAGTATAAAATATTATAAAGTAAAATCAATGAATGAATTTCTACGTGCTATGTGCTCACACCTTTATAATCTCATAGAGGATATTATAAAATATATATATCGATCGATTTACGACAACTAAATCAATAAAAAACAAATACTAACTGTTCTATGATCTATGATTATTGTTTACAGCAGGTACTTTAAAACGTTAACATATCCTATTTCAATTAAAATAGACATAGCTTCTTTAGAGGAATTAAGTATGGAAAACGCACAAATGTGGAACGTTTTCCCAAGAGAAAGTTTTATTTCTGAAATTTTTGTTACCTTAGAATTACGAGCATCCCCAATTTACTAACGTATAGAGTGACAGATTACGGACTTGTTACGTATTACGAAACAATATAAAAACTAATTATTTACGACACTCATATATAAAGGAATCCAATAAAATTACGACACTAAATTAAATTTAAAAAAATTTTATTATCGTACACAAAAAGCGCATTCTGACAATACAGCCAATAACCGTCTAAATAACTCGTCAAATTGTACAAAACAATTTAAAAAAAAAATCGAAGTTCATCAAACAAAATCACGACTGTCCATAAATTTCATTGACATCAAAGCACTCAATCCTCAATATTCTCATTCGCACGCGAATGTTTATCGCTTCAAATTCATAATCTCCATAAAGGTGTAAATCAAAGGGAATACAAAAAAAAAACCAAAGAATCGCCAATCACGCTATAATTCTTCCCAAAAAGATCCGTTTTTATTGGTGTCGAACAAAGATTTCGAAGCAATTAGAAACATTCGAACGTGCATCGATATTGCATTTTGATTGTTTTTAATGTGTAAAGATAAAACTTGCTAATTAACTTTGTGGCCTTACACGTTGATCTATACTAAATTATTATAAAGCTGAAGAGTTTGTTTCCTTGAACGCGCTAATCTCAGGAACTACTGGTCCGATTTAAAAACATTCTTTCAGCGTTAGATAGCCCCTTCATCGAGAAAGGCTTTATAATATATACCATCACGCTAAGACCGGATAGGAGAATCAAAGATACTTTCTTTCAGAATCTGTTTTTTTTTTCCTTTGAGAGCATTCAAGCATTCATTCATACCAGCAAACGTTAACTATTCCACGCGGACGAAGTCGCGGGCCGAAGCTAGTTTATTATATTCATGTGATCGTCATACTATAATTTTTGCATTAAAAAAAAAGTAAATATCGTTTAATATTTACTCTAATGATGAACACGGAAATAGTTACTAGAACGATGCTAAGTGCTGATTATAAAACATAAATTAAATAAGAAGCAAATAGTTTTTAAAGCCGGCCTCCATCAAACGAAAATAGAAAGAGATTAATGAAAATCAGTAGAAAGCATCGATGTTTTGATATCAAAACGGATACCGTTAGAAGCGTGCTATTAATATGAAATTAAGGGTATGAGGATAAGGAATAATAGGAGTTACCAAGACATATGTCGGCGTTTACAGAAGCCGAAACATTAACGTTATTTAGTATTTCTTTAATATAAAAGCGTTTTCGATGAATCGAAGCCTTCTAAAGTATTTAAAGTAACACATATTCCGTAGTACAAATACGTACAAAATGCGAGCCCGGTATTAGCTTCGCAAAAATGTTAAATTTCTCGGCTTTTATGTGGTACAATAATAATTATTATTCGTGGAGCGTTTATGTGTATTTTTATTAGATTGTCATATCGTACCGATCATATCTAGATGCGAGATAAAGTATTTTCTCCGTCGTCAATGCCAATTATTATTATTATTAGTGATAAACAGGTACCACACAAAACCGGTAACATTACTATATATTAAAATACATGATAGAATAGGCAGATACTGTGAAAATATCTAGACATTATTACCCGAACAAAAACATCTGTGTAATGCTTGGAAAAGGCAGTGAATTATGTTACTAAACATTAAACAGGTGGTGGACATAATTTTGCAACTAAAGTATTTCTTATCCTTTTAATATGGATATAAAGTAGCAAAGACCGGAGTTTTAAATGTAGTTTGCCGTAAATTGCTTGGCTTCTTCTTCTGAATCAGTGAAACAAGTCTCCAATGCCGACTTTTTTTTTTATTGTAGCACGGCAAAATGACCGACACTGTGCCTGATGGTAAGCACAGTCCAATCCAAAAACAACGGCGACTACCGAGTGACACACTATCCATCGCCGGTCGCCGATGTCATGCCGGCCTGCGAAAAGCTAGATATGCACAGGCTGATCCCGAAACGCAACCCGCAGAAGCGAATCACTATGACGGGCCTTTTCGCCATATACATGGTGGTTGCGACCCAGTCAGGCTGTAAAACCCTACCACCCCGCTTTCGCCATTGCCTCGTTCGTTATTCAGCAGGGTGCACCACACGCAGGTGACGTTGGCTTGGATGTCTCAAGTCGTAGATGTTATTCGACACCCCTTACACCCCAAAAACTTCTTTGCGACAGTATTAGCTGTAACAGCAGTGCTTAGATTCGGTTCTTTCGATGAACCAATTCAAAGATACTGATAGTAAACGTACTCTACGTTTCATGGTCATACATGAATCTATATATACTATAAGCAGACGACAAAACAAATTATAAAGATTACTCAAGTAGGAATTCTATACCATCCCATTTAGTTCCAATCGATTTGGATACGGTAAAAAAAAATACAAAATTATTATGTGTAAACGGTCACATTGAATTTTGAGCATAAGATAAGAAATCGACAACCCAAAAAATGTATAAGACACCATAAAAATAAAATCGGTTGTCGATGATTATAATTTCGTTGAAATGACATGTGAAGGGTTTGAAATGGACTTTACTGGAACAAATGTGCAATTATTTACTCGAAATGAAGACCACCCATGTTGGACGAGGAAAATATGACAAAGAGAATAATAATAAACGAAACATTCAGACGAATATTAATATTGCATTCGCACCATCTTCTGTAATCTATTTTGCTCGGTCTGCATTTACGCGAAATAAAATGTTATAAACTCTTACACGTCGCCTCATCACATGTATATTCACTATTATAATTGAAAACCCCGTAACGATGTACTATGCATTTATTACAGACAATTACTAAAGGTCAGTGTACACTAGCCAAGATGTAACAACAAATACATATCTAGCTTCTAAATGAAACGCAAACTAAGGGAAGGAACTTTCCAGAATCTATACAAATGAAAATCAATTGGGAAATATATGTTGTACGCGTATAACTTCACAACGAGTGCACCTATTTGACTAGTTGTTTTTTGATGCATTTGTAATTGTCAGCACATGGTTTGTATGATAGGAAATGAAGGGGTAAAGGGAAAAACTGGCTAAGTAACATTTACAAAACTTTACAGGAGAGACAATTAATATTAATAATAATCATCGACGTGGTCAAGTCATGGACTTAACTAGTTATTCACTATTAAAGAAGAAATACAACAACAAAAAATGTGACGCAACGCGTTTTACACTTGTTTTAGATAGTCATATTATGAAATGAGTATTTTGTGGCCGTAAACTACAAAAAAAAATTAACTTATTCAATTTTGCCCTTTAATCCTTCGAATATTTAAAAATTTAAATGGTAAAAATTTTTGATTAAAAAATCTCCATACAAAAACTGAAATACACAGAAAACATTACAGAGATCTACAAACATATTGACAGGATTGTCATATTGACGTGAAATGGTTTAGTTGTTTAGTTAATAACATGGTCGTGTTGTAAACGGAACATTTACTCTCATTATCATCGCTAATAGACTCGTGCGAATCCGAAGCGAGCAAGTGGTAGAGCCACGCTGTAGCTATTACTAGTTTCAGCATGAATAGGTCGGCTCGTCCGGGGTACTACCACCCTCTCATAGAACACCGACGTGAAGTAACAGTGCTTGCATTGTTGCGTTTCGTTCGGTCAGTGAGAGCGACGGAGGCTCACCTCCTTTCCCCCTTTCCCTTTCTCCTTTCTCTACTCCTCCCCCAAACACAGGCAACGCACTTGCGACTCCCCTAGCGTTGCTAGTGTCTATGGACGGTGGTGATCACTTAAAATCAGGTGACCGACCTGCTCGTTTGCCTCCTTTTGACATAAAAAAAAATAGTCATCTAATATTATATTAAGTGTGCAAAATTTTGTCTGACACGTTTTCTAATGAACTGAATGAAGTTTTGTATTGATATAGCGTTCCACTTTCCACGCTACCTAAATAGGTTGCTTTTTTTGTAACGCCCGTAATCCAAAAAGGTTTAAATAAACTAAATTCTGACCCAAAATTGTTCCTCTATGTATAAATCAGAGAAGTATAGATATACAATTAAGCCCTTTCAAATAGTACAGATTATTGACTAACGTGCAAATACTATCAATATCTTACTAGTTACTATTCTTGATGAGATGAATTAAATCTTTTATGAAAACCCATAATCGTATTAAACTTTATATCAAACGCCATATTAAAACCTGTATAAACCCGATCTTAAAAACATGCAATGATTTTCAACGTAGTGCTTGTAGAACGGCCGACATTCTTTAATAGATCTAAAACTAGACTACATAGTAACTAAATTTACATAGTAACTAAACACATTCAACCATAACACATACCATGAATTCGTAAAAATAATACGGATATAAAACAACAGGCCAAAAACTATTGGATACTATCTAGATTTTTGAAAAGCTACACCCAAATAGCAGTATTAGCATGGCAAAATTAAACAACACATAGTCTAATGCAAGTAACAGATGCCATTCGGAGCGATCATAAAATGTTGTTCATCACACGGACTAGAATATCTTAATAATAAAAGAGACTTTGTTGAATTAATTTAACAACTTTATTAAATTTAGAAATCGCAAGATACGTCTACCATCCAACATGTAAAGTTACAATGCGTGAACGAATTACATTAACAGGATTATTACCTTGTCTTTTGGTATGCTAATTTTGTATTAAATTAATTCGCTTGTTCTCTTCGCTCATTTAAATATATAGTAAGTCGACAGATTATAGCAAACATTCTTCATAGTTTATACCGAATGAAAAAGAAAATAAGCACAGACGTTACATAGAGTAGAATATATTAAAATAAACTCACCTCGGCTCTGTGTATCGGCGCTTTGAATTTGAATACTGGCTGGTAAGGATGCGACGTCCTGTTAAACGATTGCACGGATCCGAGCGTTCCCTTGTTGCCGTCAGCGCAGCTCGCCGTCGGACCCCTGACCTCTTCGATCTGGGCTCCGAGTAGTTCGTTTTGAAGGAGGCAGTTGTACGCGTGCTGATCCCGTCCGCCATTGTTCGTGTCGTTGCCGCCGCCGTCGTTACGCGCTTTCTTCGCCGGCTGGTTATCTGCACCGCGGCGTAACGCTGTAAGGAAAATAAATTATTATTGGCAACAAATCTTCTAGTAGCAAATATTACTGCCATGTCGAATAGGTAATGAACTAACAAGATGGTGGCCGTCTTGTTATAGCTTTGCAGGGAGTTTTTGTGGCAAGTCAGAATTTTATTATTTCCCATCCACTTAACTTGTCCACAATAACCAAACTATATTACGTAAAACACCACCAATATTACATAATATAGAGACAAATAACACAAGATTATGAATAAAATATAAAGTCCACTACATGACATTCCAATATCCCACAAACACTCCATTATTTTATATATTTATTAGTCTCTAGCGTTGCAGAATAGGTTATACTGTATAGTGTTACGATATGGGTATCTTCAAAAAGGAATTGAAAGACGCTTTTCAAGGCCGGCAACGCAACAATGTTACTCCTGGTATTGCAGTTGGAGTTGGTGGATGGTAGCCATTTACCATCATTAGGCTGTCTGCTTGTTTGCTGCCCTTTGATATAAAAAAAAACATTATACTGATGTCTTACGCAGAACAGCTGAAATTCTAATGTTTGTTATACAAGGGATGCAGTAGTAAAAACCTTACAACCGGCCTGTAATCCCAAGTTAAATAAATATTTGATTTAATTTATAAAAAGGGAAACATTATTCGGTTAAGGAATGCACATTTTTATCAATTTAAAATTCGGCACAACCGTCTTATTGCACAATATACAGCACTTAAATTTATTAATTTACTTTTAAAATAGCGGCTATCCAGAACGATTCCGCTTAGGATGCTATAGCTAGGTTTTGTCTACTCATGTCCAGTAATAAACCTTTTGACTTTCCTTAAAACACCGTATTTACTTCAATGCTATTAATTAGCGTTTTTAATAACAGGATAAATCAAAACTAAATTTATAGCTGTTACGGTAAAATTAATAAGTTTTAAACAGTACAATAAACATCGCGCACAGACTGTAGGAAAATGAGCTAATTAATACATTAACCCTGATTACTACAACCAATTTATGTGATTTAGCAAAATCAAAAACGTGGCGGGCCCAAAAAGTCACACTAAAAAGTCACTGATCTGAAGATTCTACGATGGATGTGTGGCGTTACGCGATTAGATCGCATTCGAAACGAACACATCCGTGGTAGCCTTGGAGTCCGTGACATCGTAGACAAGCTGCTGGAGAGTCGACTCCGCTGGTACGGTCACATAAGTCGCAGGCCTCCAGATTACGTTGGAAATAGATGCCTCAACATAACTGTACAAGGCCCAAGGTCTCGTGGCAGGCCCAAGAAACGCTGGTTGGACGTGGTAAAGGCGGACTTAAAGGAAAATAACCGCACACAGAAGGATGCTGAAGATCGGGCAATGTGGAGGAAGTTTAGTAAGAAAGCGGACCCTCGTACCAGGCGGAGAAAACGCTAGGAAGAAGAAGAAGAATAACACCGTTGTAATGTTTACCTTATTGCAGGGTTTATTTAAGTACTATTTCTTACTTATTTAGTAATTTATAGTAATAAATAATACTAAAGTGAATTCTTTCAGTGATCGTAATGAATAATGTCGGACAACATATTATATTAGATTTAAAAGAAAAAAAACTTTAATTTTGATTTAAATATATGATTGTACGGTAATTGGGTCAACTGCTTTGGTAATTTATTGAACCAATCAATTTTTAGATGGACGCCATGTTTATATGTTTTTGTCAGTTTTGTTCTTGTAAAACATACCTTCTTTTGTCGTGTGTTGTAATTATGTGTATTTCCTATATGAAACTGCGACCAAGAGGGTCTTGAAAATTGGTATAGTTCAGAGTTTTTCATGAACAAGGTTTTTATACTACATTTTAACTTTAACAAACCATTCAAATGACACCACTTTAACTGTTATAGTCTTGAATCGATCGTCAAGAAAATTAATAAGTATGGATACTTGAAAACATTCCGAATATTTATTATAGGTACCCATTTTGTTATTTGTATATGTATGTAAACGATGCTGACGTCTGGAAATGACGCCCCTCTCTGTGCATCCACCAAAAACGAATGTAACTAACTATATATGTTTGTAAAAATATTTATCATGAAAAGATAAACCAGCTCGAGTTTCTTGCCGCTTCTTTAGGTGGCAAACCAACAGGTGGGTCACCTGATGTCAAGTGATCACCACCGTCCATGGACACTTAAAACACCAGAGGAGTCGCAAGTGCGTTGACAACCTTTGGGGGGATGGGTTAGGGGAGGGAGTGGGAGAGGAGAGAGGAGGGGAGGTGGGCCTTCGGCGCTCTCACTGACCGAACGAAACGCAACAATGCAAGCACTGTTACTTCACGTCGGTTTTCTATGAGAGGGTGGTACTACCCCGTACGAGCCGACCCATTCATGCTGAAACCAGTAATAGTTTCAGCTTGGCTCTACCACCAGTAACACCACCTTCTCAATGACCGATTTATTTTCCCAACCGGTGGTATATTGAACGTTCATAAGCGCCTTCTAATGGCCTAAATCGAATAAAGTATTTTGGTTATAACTTAACTAGCTGTTATCGCGACTTCGTCCGCGTGGAATAGGTATTTTGGGCTAATGCAAACACGCAGCAAAAGCTCTCAAAAGGAAAAAAAACCCGATTTAGAAACATTCTTCATTGGTACTCCGATCCTATTGGTCTAGACGTGATGATGCATAATATGATATATGAATATGATGCATAGCCTTCTTCGATAAATGAGCTATCTAACACTTTTTTTTTTTAATCGGACCAATGGTTCAGCTGTGATTAGCGCGTTCAACCAAACAAACAAACCCTCCAGCTTTATAATATTAATATAGATTATTCATTAAAATTAATAATAGAATAAATCATTTTGCCGACAACTATTACACCATAGAAAATCTTATAACATTAATTTTTTCACGTCAAAACGTTCGAAAATTTTTCAAAATCCTACGAAATCATTTAATTACCTCGTCTCGTATCATCGATACCAGGTAATAAACATACCGGCTCACAGCTATATTAATGTTAAATCGTGCTGTCAAAACCATATGCGCCTGCGCGCCGCGCCGATCGATCGGCGCGTGCCACAACGACGTGACTCATATGCGAAAAAACAGTGTAGAATTAAAAAAAAAAACTAACTATTGTATAGTTTTAGCTTTTATCCGATTTTAACTAGATATGTTTAAAAACTTAAAAATATTTAACATTTATCTTATGTATATATATATGTATTATTATACTTTGTTTATTTAATAGTGGCTTCTACCCGCGACTTCGTTCGGGTGGAATAGTTACTTTGGAAACTCTCATGAGGAAAAAAAACGATTTTGTAACATTCTTCATTGGTGCTCCGCTCTTAGTGGTCTTAGCGTGATGATATATCCTATAACCTTCCTCGATAAGTGAGCTATATAACACTGAAAGAATTTTTCAAATCGAACCAGTAGTTCCTGAGATTAGCCCCTACAACGTCACAACCTTTACCTCTTTATATTATTATAGTATAGATTAATATTATATAGCCTATATATTATTTTTATTTTACAATATGTGTTATATGTATGTTACAGTGTACGTGGTGCTAATTTATATGGTTGTAGTTTTGTTTTACATGTACACTGTCAATAGAATTCTATTCCATGGAACATATCTATCGAAAGGTTCACTGGAAGAGATCGCTATTAGCATTAATGACCTTATTGCACTAATCACATAATTTTGAACGTTTCAGTGTATATGTATAATGGTTTACCATAAAGATTTAATAAATAAATAAAGTAAATAGATATTTGGCTACGGCAACTTTTTAAAAATTCAACGAACAATTTCCCGATTTGATAAGAAAGTAAAGGGTTTAGAGATGAATTAATTGATAACGAAATAATGTTAATACGATATATTACATATACGTGAAGACAAAGCATCATTCCAATACGCGCGACAAACTTATTAACTAATACGCATAATGACCGGATCACCTTGGCTAATGACCCTATATTCGGACTTGCTTATAGCCACGTGCCTGTCGAACTCGCGATACATTTCTGCAACGTCTTGGGAGAGATATCGCCGAAAATACATCGAACACCTTCAATCGAGCTTCGCGGTTTGCTCGAATGAAAAGCGTGAATCATTTCTTGTACCAGAAATAACTATTTATGCACTTACGTCGACCCGTGATTCACTTTCGGACTCATCAAGAAGAAATATATGTTATAACAAGCTCTATACTTATCCTTGTTTATCTATAACAAAGAGTAACGTTTGTCTATCTGTCCGTATTCATGCTCATAACTAGAAAACCATCGGACCGATTTATTTATTTATAAGGCCCACATTACGGATAAGAAGTTAAAATGTTAACAATTAGAATTACTATTTTTTTTTTTTTTTATAGTAGCACGGCAAAATGACTGCACTGTGCCTGATGGTAAGCACAGTACAATCCAAAAACAATGGCGACCACCGAGTGACACACTATTCATCGCCGGTCGCCACTGTCATGCCGGCCTGCGAAATGTTGGATATGCACAGGTTGATCCCGGAACGCGACCCGCAGAAGCGAATCACTATGACGGGCTTTTTCACCATATACATGGTGGTTGCGACCCAGTCGGGCTGTAAAACCCTACCACCCCGCTTTCGCCATTGCCTCGTTCGTAATTCAGCAGGGTGCACCACGTGCAGGTGAGGTTGGCTTGAGTGTCTCAAGTGTTAGATGTTATTCGACACCCCTTACACCCCTAAATAAAATAGTTTTTTTTTGTCTGCTATATTATCCAGATTTAAATGGATGTACATATGGATCATAGGCTTAATAAATATAATCATACAATCTTATACGAGTATGCTAACTTAGACATAAAGGTATTAGGGAGAAAACATGTGTTATGGACGGTAGTCCGGTGAAGCTGTTAAGATCTTGCTAGGTCAATACCGTAGACGGTTCGAAAAAAAAAAAGTTTTTATGGACTATGTGTCGATGTGAAGTCAGACTAAGAGGAAATCGAATGATTTGAATGATTCTATTTTTTAAATCATGTGTTCACTTACCGCTCAGTTCTTAATGTATTTTTTTAATATGTCACATAATACGTGGAACAAGGTATGACGTTAAAAGTAAATAAAATAAATTAATCATAAAATATTATCCAATAAAATACACGACAAAAATTGTGACATGAAAAATATTACTATTAAGTAGTCGAATTAATTAATTTCGTCAAAGTAAATAAATATAAGTATACTATTAGTATTTTACGATATTCAATTTAGTCCCATAATTTATGCATAAACTATTGTGGACTAAAAAAATTCTGCAAACAATATTTAAGCATATAATAAAGAAAATATTACTAAATTAATTTTATTCGAAAAAAAAATTCATTTTAATATTTACTTTTGTATTTCACCTAAGCAGGTTCACAATCAAGGCTAGTACGTACACAAAAAAGCTTAATATTAGGTATGACTATTGAGTTTCAAATATGTACGACCAAAAGTTCGAACTTTAATCACTAAACTAAGTTTATTATTCGCAACAACGTTCAGACTGTCTTTAAAGTGAAACTACTCGCGTGCCATCTACTGTAAAACAGTTGTACTAATTCAACTTTGCGGGCGCGTCACACAGCTACTCAATAAAGGTTCATCGCAATTAAATAAATGTATAGTATTGAAAAGTACAATGGATGAAACATAATGTATATATTGACTAGTCGGTGCTCGCGATTTCGCTTACGTGAAAATGAGTTTGTTGTTTCTTGAGAACTACGTTTTTTGTCTGGATTAATTATGCATCGTCTTTTATTTTATTTTTTATCGTATTGCTGTCATTACTTCCTTTTTACCGATTTTATTTTACGTTAACTGTTACATTTTATCCTTACGTCTTAACCCCTATGGAAAAGCGTAATAATATAATAATAATACTCCGAATATCCTCCACCTGTCTGTAAAAATTTCGTCAAAATTGGTTACGTCGATTCTGAGATGAATTATTTTAATTCACCTTGACAAATTCGAGATCAAATCCTATGTATGGTTTAACTAGTACCTACCTAATGAAAATTAGAATATATTGATAATCAATAACTTTCAAAATGAATCGCAAAATTTATTAAAATACAGCAAGCAACCTTATCTTATTTCTTTACATGATACAATGATAAAATAGAAAATAATTTCGACAGATTTTGTTAATAAAATATAATTCAGTATTTTACCGACACTTTATTTTCTGTTATTGACACGATTCATATAATAAATAAGCAAATATTGTTATCTGTATTCTTGTTCTGATAAATTTAAATATAATGTTGGCTTAGTGGCATAAACTTTTAAATTATTCACACCGTCGAATGCAAGCATAATAATATGATGTCAGCGCATCGAATTGCAATATATTATGTATGTAAAGAAATACATACGAAACGACGTATTTGTTTGAACAGACCTCATTTTTATTACTTCGACAACTTCGTCACATTCGATCTTAATTTATACTCGTTTTGATATCTTAAAATTCTCACATGTCAGGTCGATGTACTCGTACTTCCCAATATCAACCACCGAACGGCGATCGGAAGTGCGTCCCCAAATTGCATTTCAATTTCGTAATGAATAAATAAATACAGTCGTGTTCGATTGTTCCGAAAGGGCCAACTAATACTGGCAAGTTCAGTCACACCTCTTCCTTCCTGAGGTCCGGCCGTAGATGGCGACGCGACAGTTGCAACTATATATGGTCAGCTACGTGACAAACCATCGGTATAGTAACCGACAGGTAATTAATTCAAAGCATCGCCAAATCCGTAGCTCATACCGACCGATGCGAATCAATGCCCAATTGTAAAGCGATACGGTCTATTTTACTGATGTACAAAATCGAAGCCAATTGTTTAACCCAACCGACTTTTGCAAGGCCTCCACCTACATGCTTTCAGCCCACATCCAATTTTCTGGACTCGTGGAATAGTTACGAAAATTGGTTCGAACGCTCTCGATCGATTGAAATTAATGTACCTATAAATTTCAACCAACGAAGTCAACTAGCTATCCTCCAATATGTTAACGGGTCCATCTGATAACCGATAAAAGGCAAACGTTAAAAAAAGTATACTGGAATCTAAAAACACGTCAGCACAGAAGAAAGGTTTAGATAAAACAGTTACAAAATCAAAAGCCACAATGATAACAAAGCACCATGTTATCAACACGAAATTCACGGAAAGTGTGTCAGCCACTCCAGAAAATAAGTTATCGCGCCTGCGAACACTTCACCTGAACAAAAGTGATCACCATTATTTTTAAAAGCGTTCTCTAACCTTTTAAAGGTAAGAAATAAAACAATAAAAATGGCAATAATAAAAACATGTATTTTTTACCAGTTCATTTCCAAGTTGATATTATTACCCTAAGATGAAAGAAAATAGTAACATATGCTAAACTACAATCCTTGTCAATCTTTTTGGCCGCTCTGAATATAGTCGTAAGTTCCTGCTTGCGCATAATATATTCAATAGTTTAATAAAAAACATAATTAAAATATTCACAGCGGTCAAAAAGTTTGGCAATCACTATTAGTAAATTGATCTGCTTTAAACATCCAATTGTCATTACGTCATTGTGTAAATTTCTTTTACACGAATTAGATTTATATTATTATAAATCACTGTTATCAGATTATTTTTCACAGATAATTATGTTCACGATCCAGTGATTTTATTTAAGCTGTACAGATTTAATATGAAGTGATATAATAAGTGATTTTTGTTTAACAAATAAAGCGTGTCCCTTCTGCCACTAGACACGACAGGACCGTCATTAGCATCAACAAAATGACTGTAGTAGATTTATAAGCCTGCCATGCCGGTGGCAGGTGCAGTAATAGAATTCGATAACGTGACCCACTTTAGTACAACAATGTTAACAATTGCTGACGAAGGCCGACTAGTCGCCAATAGAAAATACTACGATATCATTATACCTATAATTTCATGCCAATATAAAGGAAAACTCAAAGAGCCAACGTGGCGGAGGAATTTGCGTCATGAAAGTTGCGTAACTAAGTATTTCCAACGAAACTGCCGTGTTACCTGTTAAGTACCTACTAACAACGTTCATATGTGTTCACAGAAAATTCTTCGCTGATTAATCACACGGCACTAGCGTAATATTTATATTTAACGAGTAAAGACTTTTTCCCTCATTGATACTATAATTCATATAAGGTCAATGTTTAACAAAATGTATAGAACTAATATATATATACGTATAATCTATATAAGTATAAATCGATAGTGGAAAAGAATTAAGAACATCTTCCTCCTCTGTTTCTTAGTCGTTTTACTTCATTCTTTTTTTTTTGTTTAGTAGCTGATGAGCTTCAGTATTATTAAGACAAAAAAATGGAAATAGTATTGTTTAAATATGGTCCACTTTCGACCGCTGGACACGTCTCGCGCTCGTTTATAACAAAAACACAGTTCCATTGAGGTTGAATCAAGTCAAAACTACTTAGAACGATGGCCATTCGTTATGAAATTTATCGTAGATGATTCTAGAATACCTATATTTTGGATTCAATTATCGATTCGACATTTTTTTTAATATGCACAGCAAAGCGGTCGTTTATCAGCTCATCTACAATATAATATTCCTAAGATTGATTCAAAGACCAAGTACGTCTTTTATCGGTGGTTAGTAGTAGGGTTTACTCTACACTATTAAAAAAATATGTCGCGAACGCAAACCCCGTATACTACTGTCTACTGTTCTTGGGTGTTACATAGCCATATAGTATACCAATAACTTATTTACTCATAATACAAGCTATGTTTAATTTGGATTTAGAAGAACGCATGTGAAATTGTTTACTTATTTAATTTATAATGTAATTATCCACCTTCCTTTAATGTTCCTCATTTAATGTAGACGAAGATAAGATGTCCCCGACATGAAATCCCATCGAAAGAGATACGTTTACTACTAATATAAAATTCAATTAACGCAGCTATTACTCGAGAAGGTTTTATTGTGTGTGTGTGAGTGCTAAAGTTAATTTACAATGCTATCTACTGACGTGTCATAAAATCCTTAAATGCGTTTATTATGCGAGCGTTTTAAATACTGCACTATCCTTTACTGAATTACGTATTAAAATGCGTGAATAAGTAATTACGGAATAAAGTCGAATCTCAGGTTTCATACATCGTTGTATGAAATTAGATTTTATGTCAGTTAATACTTCTAATATTGCTAAACTTACTAACCAAATTTATTCATTAATCAGCCCTTCAATTAAATATCGATGTCGTTATAAAACCACGTATACCTCATATCGATAAATAAAAACATTCAAACAATTTTATATAATAAACAAAATCACGAAGAACGTAATGGAATAATCCTCGTAGAAATTTCTAGACCGAGCGAGTTAGTTATATAAACGTAGTGCGGTCTAATGTCAGGTCAATAACGGTATTATAGGCAGCGAGCGCATTGCAAAGAGCTCTAATGCATCTCGAGGCAACGTGCATTCACATGTAGATAGCCAAGTTCCTTAACCTTAAAAACTTTATCAACCACTTGTATTATAGTCCACTCAAACAACGACACTCCGTGTTGCATTTTTATCGAGCACCGTGCATTTGTGTAACCCATTATGCACCCGGTTATCGAGAACATTACCGCGTTATCGGCTGACCCGAACGATTGTTTCACGGGAGCTATTGTACCACCGGCGTGACTACTTCGGAAAACACATCAACTTTGACTCATCGATTTGTGACAGGAATTTATTTTTATCACGTAATAACGTACATTACATTTCCTTGGTCTTTTAAACTCCTACAAATACACCCGACAATTTGCATCATAATCCTTAACTTTGCCACGACATTAATTTAAAATATAACGTTCATATTTACAAGAAAATACATTGTTGCTTCTATAGTATAATAATTATGATCTAATCAATGGTATAGCAGTTAGGATTCTGCTCACATCTTTGACCTTCAGACACTAGACAACGGATTTAGGTAGGTCGTATCACAACAGTATTGTCACAGGCAATGGAATTGCATGATTACATTATGAATGATAAACAGTGTTCATATTAAAAGGAATGTCAATATTATGACATAATAAATTTGGTCGATTTTTATACATTTTCTCTCAGAAATTAAAAATGATCTATTCGTAATATTGCAGAAAAAAAATACGCATTGCCTATAATAAGAACATAAGTTTAAAACTTACAAGTTATTCTTACTATATCCTCAAACAAGTTTCCTAAGAAGTCAATACTAGAAAAGTAATTTCATAGAGCAATCAATTTTTTAAACCAATAAATGGCAAAAAACCACAACGAGCAAAAATAATCTTCACGGAAGCTCAATTCCTTTAGCGTAACTATTTTACAATTTATGATAAAAACAGTACCTATAAACATTAAGGCTCAATTTACGATGAAACTCAAATCTCAATTTAATAGTGAGAAGAGCGGCAATTCTCGAAAGTTCGTTGCACTCTTAAGACGTGAGTGGACCCTAGGGCCTGTAATTCCACTAGCTGCGCCTATCCCTTCAACACGGAAGACAGCCACGCAATAAAGTCTCGATTCCTCGGTAGCGAGGCAGCGTTCTATCTAGTCTCTATATAATTTTAGCTCGCTTATTAGCCTAGCCTAGTCGACGCCTACGTTGAGAACATGAAAGCCATTTACAGAACCGCAGTGGGCGGTGTAATTTATTTAATTCAACAACTTTAAAATATTGCAATTGTCTTTTTGCGATGCGGAACATTGTTTTGTAAAATAAGACAGACAAAAAGGTAAATTTAGCACTACCTATTAAGATTACTAAGCAATGAGTAACTAAATTTTTGATATCGATCCTCAGCAAAATAAAGAACTCCCATAAAGACCTATAGTTTAAAAAAAAAACAGAATGATATTAAAAATGACATCAGATACTCGCTAAGCATACGTGGGCACATAGACCCAGATAGTCAGTGTACCGTGTTAGATAGTCTTGTAAAGTACAAAGTAACTAAAGTTATATCTTTGTGGGAACACGCCAGTTGCTTTATTTGAAAGCAGAGAATTGATTTTACTTAACTCTAGTATATTTAAGTGCAGCTCTTCCAATTTGGAATGACGTAAGCAAATCGGTAACATTCGTCATTTTTAACAAAAATAATTATAAGACATGCTCACGAAAATATAGCACGGTATTATTTCTGGATCATTTTGATAACACTGACTGTAATATTACTTTGGTAGAGATTTAAAAAATGATCGTATTGCATTGTTTGTAACATATTTAGATTTATTGAATTGTAATTGACGTTTTTTATTTAAAAAATCTACGGTTTGAGTAATTTTCTTTTCTTCTAAAGAAATATAAGAAGATGGTATATACGTATCGTTTCACTCGAAATAACCAATCGTAGTATGTTATTAATATTTTTTATCGAAAAATAAGAACAAACCTACAGTTTAAGTATTTTTTGATAAATAAAACTAAAGAAGACTTCTAGGTACTAAGTCTTGCTCAATAGTCCTAATGATATTCTATTCCTTATTTTACTGCTATAATAGCGGCACGCTGTGATGGCCGTTTTGGCAGATTACAGTAGTGACGTCAAACGTCGATTCATTATTTCCTCCTTCAAAAATAGTTATTAATTTTTACGAGAGATCATGAGCGGACAAACGTCAAAAATTCCATCACAGCGTGTCGCTATTATAAGCGCACATTTTAAATGACACAAACACAATATCACACACGTTCCCTTAATATAAATATCCGCTCGACATGGGAACCGATCTCGGTAAACCGACGCAGGAGATATCGATGCATGACAAAATCACAGAGCCATAACCAAAACACTCGATCATATATCACGGTTATTTATCGCTGCCTACTAGTGTATAGAAGGCAATATACATTTAAAATCAAAGCGAATTGACATTAAAAAGATAATGTTACTTCAAAATACAAAAAAAAAAGAGGAAATTTGTTATAAAAATATCAATTACATGATTTTAATCGTGAAAATTTTAAAATACCTAAGGCGTTTAATTTATACATTTATTTAAATATATGAATATTTATATGATTATACTAGTTGCCCCCGCGAACTTCGTTGAACTTTATATGATTTTTTTAGTAGATACATACCAACATATGGAACATTTTCCTATGCTACCACATAGAGACTGTTCGTTTTTGCGGAATACAAACTGAGAAAGCGAAATTTTCAAAGCAAACTGCAGTAAAATGGTAAAATTACATACGTCAACTCAAAAATGAAAAAACAGCATCGTAATTACGGATGCGTTCAACTTGCTAATAGCAATTTGAAGTTTCGTTCACAATTACAGAAAAAGAAAATTAGATATTTAGGTTTTTCCGTTCAATATTTAAATTTGTTCTTTCCGTAAAAACCTTCCTCAAAGTTCAATGAATAAATCAAATAAAAAATTACTCGAATTGGACCGGCCGTTTTCGAGTTTTGAGCTTAGCAACATATTTTGCGATTCATTTTTATTTATATAGATTTATTTATATTCACAAATGTTAAGATTAAAATCTAAATGATGTTATAGGTAACTACGTGGTGATATGTGGATACACGAAAAATATTAGCAATATAACGTAAATAAAAAAAAAACGATCATAATACCTTTGAGCAGTAGAAACAAAATATTAAATAGAAACAAAAATAATTTGCTCTCTGTCCTATAATATATCTAATTATAAGAACAGAATATGATATTAAACTAATAAACATATATATTTATTTCATTTTTGGCAACCAATCTTCTATTAGATTATTACTGTCATTTGCCAAATATGCAATGATATTAAGTCTCTTGCGATAATTTCAATGTCGTATTGTTAGAATTTTCCAGGGAGTTTATGTGGCAAGTCAGAATCCATGCTCGGGAGTATTGTTTCCCATCCACTTAACTTGTGCACAATAACCAAACAATATATTACGTAAAACACCACCAATATTACAAAATATAGAAAAAAAATAACACAATATTATGAATAAAATATTAAAAACCATTAAATGACCTTAAAATATCTCGCCAAAAATTCCTAATAAACATAATAATACAAACTGAAGGGCATTCTAAAACAGTTCCGTATAAAACATACTTCAACTGCATAATCTTAATACCTACGTATAACGTGTAAACAATTTATAAGCGATTAAAAGCAGCGTGTGTTGCAAGCCAGCTTAGCTTTATCTAGGACACCTCGGGCTACATAACAGGATCCAAGTACAAAGACCCACGGTCCGATGGTGGGAGTAAGTCGTGGGCTCCATGCTCCCTGTGCACGAACTCTCCAATGTTATCTATTACATTCACTATATCATGCAAACATTTACATACAAATACATAATGCCACATGTTATCGGCTCAGCTCTGCAGTTTAAACAGCTCCGGTGCAAATCCACTTCGGCATACTCGCTACGAAAGCCATTTAAAATTCAAAACGCGACATAAATATATACAGCGATACGTTGTGTGAACTCATAACGTAAACTAGAATACGGAATAAAAAAAGAAAAACATAAAACATGTTGCAACTTGAATATTGAGAGAGACGAAATACAGGAAGTCCATTCCTCCCAGCTGATTGTACGATTGAACAATAGCAGCGGAACGGGACACCTGAGGCAACGTGGAAAACGGAAAATTAGTCGAGGACCTGTATACGGTGCATTGAACTGCCCACAATTGTCTGCCTTAGCTAATGCAATGCCTCGGGTTCATTACGACCAGATCTTACGCCCACGTGTTCTACTAATGTGCTATTAAAATCTAAAAATTGCCGTATCTAACCACAATTAAGACCAGGATATTTGATGAGGAAAGAAACATAGTTCCAAAGTGATTCAATAATTTCAGGAGTAATAATCGTGCACACACTGCAAATAATGTGTATAAATACAAATGAATTCATCGCAGCCGCTTTTGATATTCAATAATAAAATGAATATTCGTGAGTGCATTGAACCAAAAACGTGGCTCATTACTTAACAAATAGATGGGATCGTGAGTTACACAGCGCTTTTTGCATGCAAAAGCTTTTTTATCCAATTTTTACCTAATACCAATAGAATGTGTTGACGTCTTCGCTCATCATGACCGACAGCAAATTATAATGACGGCGAAAAATCAATATTTTTATCGGACAAAAAACACAAAACACCTACGCGGCCATTAATAGCTCATGCACAATACCTGTCTGGGTATAATCTAGACGGAATCACTCACTCACTTCCAGCTCGTCTGACATTCGCGACCGATGACGATGACAGGAGCGCCGTGAACGTCAATCGATTGCCCAAGAAATTGACAGCGCGTTCGGCCTAATTCAACAGCTTTGACAACTGATGTATGTTCCTTCTCGGGTGTCAAAAACAGGGACAATAAAGAAGAAGAAAAAATGTGGCAATTACATAGGTATAACAATACAAGCTTACGTATCGAACATTAGTCATCCGGTTCTAAGCTTTACGTAATGCCATGTGACACGCTCTGAAACATCACCGCCAACTAGATCCATCACGAACATATATGTGCTTAATAAACCACACGGTACCTCATGATCGATTTAGAACAGGCAAAAACTTGTCGCTGACATTATTTGTGAAGACCATAATATGTTATTAGTACATGCCACTCGAAACGTATTATTATTCAGTCATCGCAACTTAAATTGTTACCTACTTATTTTGGCTTCTGTTCGTTTGTTTTTTTTTTCACCTTCTTCAAATTAGTTATAGACACATTGTTAAGTAGACGAGAGAGCTACTGCCTGCAGGCACCTCAACGAGGCCGGTACTATTGGCATAACAGAGTAAACAAAGTAACACACATTGTATGCTTTTGTTACTACTAAGACTCGGGCGTAATAAATACCGCTGAGGTGAGACTGTCCCCGGGAACTTTCATACGCGTATCGAACGACAAAGCGTTAATATGAAAACCGCTAAAATAACTGAAGTCTGCACGTTCGTTGCTTGTGTTACTATTGGTCGTAAAACAGAATTGCATTATACATTGTATTAGTAGTTAGTACACAGCGCTCAATTGGTTTTTCATGATTACAAAGGTTTCTACAACCTACTTTCAAGTTGCATTCACCCGGCTGCCTATACAAATTGTATAATTAACAGTTACTCGATTTGAATAGATGTATTCAAACGAGAAGAGTAATATTAACTAATAGATACGTCCATCACGACTACCAATGTTGTCAGAAATAGTGAATACATTGAAAAACTAATTTAATACTACATAACGGTGGTTAAGAAAAAAAAAACGTTATTTCTACCAAACATCATCTCAAAATTAAGAATAAATATTAAAACTTATATTCATAATTTGAATACATCATTGGCACATATAAAAACTGCGAAACGCAGTAAAAAACACTCATCACCTTAACAATCATGGAGGCATTCAAATAAAAAATATGCATTGAAAAAGTTTAGTTAAACAAATCGATGTCTATAACTATAAAGCACAATTATAATCCTTGTGCGGTGATGACGCTAATGATGAATGTTAAACAATAAGTATTTGTCATATTAACTGATATCACGAATGCAGCTGATACGATTTTCAAGCGGGTATTCCTTTAAACTGGTCAGACGTTGAAGCGTGTTTAAACTTGTCATTAAAAGAGATATAGAGAACGTATAAAATAAATAAAAAACCCGTCTCGATGAGGACAAGAACTTCAGAATCGTGACAGCATAGAATGCTATTTAAATGGTCTATGATTTGAACATTCCCTAAGTACGCAATAAGTCGGTTTTTTTTTGTTGTAAAATTATTAACAACTATTATTATTTTTTTAATTTAACAGTAATTTCAAGAAATAGAGAATTAAAACTATGATAAAAACCTGTGACATCTAAAGTCGCGGTAAAAGTAATTAAATTATTTCGTCTTTAATAAGAATGCCCTAATATAACCGAAAAACAAAAAAAAAACTGCATTCCATCGTGGTTTTATTGTGGTTTCAGAAGCGGAATCTCTATCTTTCTTCCGCAAAAGGTTCCAGTAGCTTCAAAGCGTAATCTAATAAGTATAAAGGCTTTCTTTAATGTAGTTCACGAATAAAACCAACAGCATCATTTAACAGCTGATTGATGCATCAGAAACAGACCGACACGTCTGACGAACGTTTATCGGTTCACATATTTAGTAATGAAAACATAAAACAATAATTCATTTACGAAACAGAAATGGGAATTTTATACGTTCGCGTGGTCTCAACTCAAAATATTGGACACTTTAGCAACTTTGTTGGTATTATTACGTTTTTAAAGTGTACAGGATAAATAAAAAAACAAAGGTAGTTGACTCAGCTGATCGGTACAATGAACTTCCGAGAACAACTAATACATTTGTAAATCTGAAAGTCCGAGAGCATAGCACACGAGTACAACCGCTGAATCACGGTCAGCTGATATTGAAAGTATGGAATTTAAGAGCACCGAGATGAATTAGGATCATCAGAAATCAGAAACCGGATTGTGCAAAATCAGGTTTAAGCTTCTCGATGTAGAATTAGTAGTTAGGTGAGCAAAACAAACATTAGGTAATAGACACAGGTGACATCATCGTCTCAGCTGATTGCAAGTTGAAGGCTGGTCATAACATAAATACCAATCTTTTACGAGTTGTAGATTTACACAATTCCATGCCATGGACCCTAAAATAGCATCACCAAAGTATAAAGGTATCCGCACTATATGATAGGTACATAGATAACACCGAATATCAATCACAGACATAAATTAGTATGCAATGATCTTGGCGACAAACGTAGCAAAAAATGAAACAGGAAGGCATATCATGGGGTCAATGAAACAACATTGCAATAAAAGTAAGTTTTACATCGGCATTAATAATAAAATCTCCATTAGACATTAAAGCAAATCTAATAATGTATTTCGGATACCTGTAATGGTGAAATCAAAGTTTCCGCCAAGATTAAAGATAAACATGCAAAGATATCACTTGCACTTGATGTGGCCGAGAGTGTTAATTTGCGATTTTCATGCAAATATGCATTCGCCCACCCAAAAAATTAACACAATTGTGGAAATATTTATACAGCTGCACGGATCGTTTTCTTCACCGTGACAAATGCATTTTTTATACAGAAATTAAATGAGCATTGACTTATGATAAGAGGCTTCTTTGAGACCACATTTTTTACATTTGCGAAATGGATATTCATCTGATATAACTTAATAAATTCAAATAGTCAATTTAATCGATAGAACCACATGTTTAAAACAGAGATGATTTTTTTAGACGCACACACACACACAGACACACGTATAATAAATCCACCAACTTTATATACGCGCAGTAATCGGCTGATAAAGATACCTTATCAAAAAGTCAAGTAATTTGTTCTTGATGTTAGTAGGACAAATATTTTGAGTAGAGTTACAATTTTTATCGCATTGTGTCCACGCGGGCAGGTTGCAGAAGCTATCAAAATGCATACATTTATCAGAGCAGTAACATAAACATCGTTTATTAATGTCAGAACAGTGTTTTTACGCAGTTACATAAATTTGATCTTTATTGATAAGGTTTGTTCACACTGCAAACATTATTGGTCGATCGCATCGAACATCATCGATTGCAGCAGCAAATATTGCGGTACCACATCCCGAAACTACTCTTTAAAACGTACCAATACAAGTATAGGTTTCCAATCAGAACTCAAATTATTCTACGAAGAAAGTTTTACACGGAATGCCAATTACGAAGACACGATCAAGAACCCATTAACCGCTCAAAGAAAATAGGTTTAATAAATATGCAGAATCCATAAAAATGTACACTATAAAAACGCTATAATTGTCGTGTAATTCGTTTTTATATTATAAGAAAAAACTAAACAATAGTATAATTGGTCACTATAAATATATAATACTATACAACAGCAATCGCATAACGTAGAGCGGTCTTCAAATATGAGCACGCGAGATGTCTTGTTGTGACACGCCTCGGATAATCATGACGCTGCGATAAATATTCAGCAAAACGTGGTCCGCTTGCATTCCGGTTAATGACGAAGTACGTAAAAATTTGACAGAAATACCATTTATGTGCCCATGAAACACTCGATTTAATAGTTCTGATTATCTTCAGTACAAAACAAAGCAATGTAGTCATCACTAACAATACTGCAATTATAGACGCAATAGTCGGTGCCAAATTAAGGACAGACATATATATAAAATTATAGTGAGACTACAAATCTCTGTCCTTATACATACAAATCTATATAAAACATTGAAGAATACTAGGTTTAGTATAATTATATATGCACTAGCTATTACTCACGGCTTTGCTTATTATTTCAATGTAGATTTCACGTATTTCCCGAAAAAATAGTAACCGTTTGTAGATGTACTTTTTTGAAACGTGAATGCAAAATTTCATGATGATCATTCGAAGTCTTAAAGCGTGGTAGCGTAAGAAACAAATACACAAACAAACCAACTCATATATGCATTTATAATATAAGAAAGACTAGTAAGGATGGCACAATATATTGTGCTTTTTTTCGAACTGACTACGCTATTGACCCAGCAAGGTCTTAACAGCTTCAACGGACTACCTGTATATTGTGCTACATACTACAACACAACTTGCACTTCATAACCAAATCATGTTTAATAAAACGAATCTATTGAAACCGTAGCGTACAATGAATGCAAAAAAAATCACATGCCCAAAAAAGTTCAGTGTCATTTAACCCTGTGATTGGTATAATAGCGTCCTGACTAACATTATTAATAGAAGGATATGGTAACGACGTCCGCTCATGCAGAAACGTTAATTTGGGAAGTTGATTTAAAATCGCATGACCGAAACATTCGTCGCTACGAACATCATTATCTGTATAATAAAAATCAACTGCCGAATGCATATAAGCAGAACCTATTTGGTGAATTCTTTTTTTTAGTTGTGTGTAATTGTCAGGACAGGACGAAGTAAAATGTAAGATAAATCATACGGAACAGTGAAAATTTTGGGGTTAAAAATTCTCCATATAAAAAGTTAGTTACTCAATCAGAAGGACAGTATATGAGTCGTTTCATAATGTACATTTACATACATACAATAGTACATTTCAAAATGAGCGTCATCCAATTTTAGCCGTTCCTAATTATTTTACGTTATTTTTCAAGATCTTCAAATCTTGTACATGTAAAATATGAAGATCACAAAAAAAAACCTCATTGGATAGCGAAACTCGAACTTCGTTATCGGTGTATGAAACCTGGGAATTTTATTATAAAAAAAATAAACATGTTATATAAACGATTACAATTGAATTCAGCTCATTCTGAAGTGTGTACGACACATATATCATTAATAATATCGACGGATTGAAAGGATTTGATGTCATTTTCTTGGTCAGTACACCAATCCAAAGCCGGGACGAGCACTTAGTTTAGAATATAATAAAATATAGCTATACAACATTCAAGAATCGTCAATACAATAGAAACAAAAAAAAGATAAAATAAATTATTCAAAAACCAGTCGCCTGTTGCGATCAATAAATATCCACAATAAAATTTTGATTGCATAATTTCACCTGTGATTTGAAAACCGACTACGTAAATAGGTGTAGAGAGCGACGGCATTTAAATATTCGAAATAGTATGGAAAAACGTGTAATCTTGAAGCGTGACGAATAAAGGTATACTCTTCATGAAGTGATTGCAAAACTAATGGAATATGGTACCGAGTATAGGTATCACTGTATGCATGTTTAAAGGCAGAGCAGGCATAATCAGTCTCGGATGAGAGATCATCAGGAACTAAACCTACGTATTTATAGTTCATACCGAGGGCAACGCACTTTCTATATTTATCATTCACGCTTCAGGGATTTTTTAAACTATAGATGTGAAAGTTGGGAATCTGTAGTCGGTCGATGGCAACTCAATTGTAACATTACATGAATCTTTAGAGCTTTTTTTTATCAGAGAACTAGCAGCTTGTTTGAGAAAATTAATACTAAAAATACTAATAATTCTTTATGAGTGCTTATCTCTGAAAAAAGAGAACAAATTTTGACGAAACTTATTAACATATATAGGACTTTTGAGAATAATATCAAAGCTACTTATCACTACGTTTTTGTGTAGGGTCTAAGCAGTAAAGGTAAAATTTAACAGAGATAACTTAATATCGGAAAAAGTTTAAGTAATCAAAAAAAATTAAAATGAAAAAAGGCCACAATTGTTTCAGATATATCACAAAGTTGCCATAGAATAATCTATTTTCACAATAGTAGAGTGACGGGTACTGATTAATTCCTGAAAATATAAATAATGAAAATCCCAGTTTGTATAATAATTCCAATTAACATAGCACAAAAAATGAGTATGTATATAGAAATTCTTTAATTTGAATTTCCTTATAAACGTATAGCAATTATATATCGGTTACGAAACGCACCCAAAAATGAGAATTGCATCATAGTTTTACTCGAATGATTTTAATACGTTTTAATTGATGCTAATGCTCTATCAAAAGGCTCAGGTGTGAACGCCCTGGTTTCTTATCCCTACGGCACGCGATTGCCGCAATCCCGTCCTGTGGACGAGGTTAGACTTCACGGTTCAGCCGTTTTCTCGGTCCATGTACCTCAACGCCGATATAGTTCTACACGATGATAGTAAATTATAAATAAATACAGTACTAAAAAGTTTAATTAAATAAATATATAAAAGGAGCGCTTCGCGGCAAGCGAGATATGGATATTTTTGACTAATAAAAAACAGGATGTTCAAACTTTGGTAAATCACATTAATTATACAGGTATGTATTTAATGTTTCGTGAATATTCAGTAGAGGAAACAGAAATTAATGTGTTATATTTAATCATAAAACCAAAGCTCACTTTAATGTAAAATCGAGTAAAAACTGATAGATATAGATATTGGCTGTTACCCGCCAGTCAGTTGTAGTGGAAATAGTATTCTTATTTCGTAGGAATTATTAGTGTTAACTGCCACTATCGTTATACCGATTTTAAATCACATTTAATAATTGATATTAATGATTACTGCTTAGCCTTTGAAAAAAACCTTAACGCTACGTAACCTAACATTCTAAAAAGTCCTCTAGCCGCCAATAAAAGTATGGTCTAAATCGGTTTAGGAATTTAGGAGATTAGTATGTTTTTTATATATAAAAACAAAACAATGAAAGACGAAAACATACATCATAAGCACTACGACAACGCTTCGGTGTGCCAAGTAATGCGATTGGCATCTAGAGTGCACGAACCTTAAATCTTATTCCGCACAAATTGCCAACATACATTTCATACCATAACTCGCCAATACCCGCGATTGTTTCCTTTTACATCTTAAAAATATATTTTATTTACAGAGGGCAACATTAAAGCAAAAATATACGTTGCTTATATAATATCTTTGTAAACAAAATTAACCGTTTACTACCCCTCTCCTGCGCTCGCGTACCACACCGCTTGCCTCACTATGAACATCACTAAACGCGTAGTGCTCACTCATCATAAAAATCGTGGTTCTTAAAACTTTTAAATGAATATAGGTAAGTGTCGTATCACTTCATTTATGCGAGTGCTCGTCCAGTGGCAAAATTTCGACCATCGAGAAAAAACTTTTCAATTTTTTTTATTCATAACACTAAAATTCCTCGATAGCTACAATGCATTAAAATAATGAAGAAAATTGGCTGAGAAACAGAGGAGGGAGATGTTCTTAAAAGTTTCCCCACTTCCTATTTATATTCTAGACATAAGAAAGAGTTTACATTACTACAAAAAGAACTCTATGGATTTTTTGTAGTTGATTTTCAATAAGGGTCGCAATATAGACGTAACGAGGTGTAGTAGGGGGCCAATCTAATCTTTGACGATGCCACGTGCAGGATGCGCCTCGTTTAACAAGGAGCGCCTTTTAAAAGGACTTCAATTTGACAATGTCCGTGTAATTATCAGTAAAGGATTCCTTTTCAATACAATTAACGACAGAACAGTTTTTACAGCGTTTACTGTGGGTAGAAGAGGTTCAGTTGATTCTTAGTGGATTCAGGACTAACATCTTCCTATGTTTAAGAGAAAATTGTATATATTAAGTATATAGTGGGGAGACGGTTAGGAACATCTTCTTCCTCTGTTTCTGGAGCCGATTTTCTTCATTCTTTTTTTTATTTTGTAGCTAACAGTTTTGAGGTTACCAATAAAAAATTGCTAGTTTTCTTTCTCTATGGTCGAAATTCCGCTAATGGACGAGCACTCGCTCTGATTAAATGAAAGTAGAAAATGTATTTTAATGTCCTGGACAAAAAATCTAATTTTTCGTTTTTTCTGACGCATACAATATAAACACAAGTTATTAAGTTATTTAAATGTAATAAATGCTGTCAATCATCAAAATTCGCCGTTTATTAGCATTTCCAAAAAAACTTGTCTATTTTTTAAAATTACCTAACGGTAATCACACGTCGAGGAATATCTAAATATAAATAATCTTTTCCCTGTCTGTATTTTTAGACATGAATAACGTGAAAATTATTAAAAAAAAATCGTCGCATCAACTTCTATATTGATAAACCTAGCGCCATAAAAATGCGGAATGCGTTGATATTATACCATTTCTACAAGAAGTACCGAATACAATAAATAACAAACGCATGCAGAGCCACGGGCAAAGTAACAGACAATAATAGATAGTATACCTGCATACATATATTTCCTCTTTTGTCTATGCAGTTGGAAGTTTAATGAACTCGGTAAAAATAATTGGACATCCGAAGCAATTAAACACAAATTATAAACAATTTTTTAAGCACCATACATAGATAACCCTTGGTATAAGGATGTACTTTCGAAATAATGAATAAACAATAGCGTTCAGGTAGCCGAGCGCGACGTAGCCGCTTCATGAATTAAAAATGAGATACAATTTTATATTAGAGCTATGATTTAGTGGCATCTTTACATTTTACCTAGAAAAACACGGTAATTGCTTCTGTAGTTCGGTCCTTGAGCCGCTCGCCTTGAAAATTAATTAACCTCCGTACCGCGACTACGCATAGAACGATAATTACCTTAGATACTAAAATTACGAAGGTACCAGTCGAGTAGATAAAACCAGCTATTGTATTACTTCATTCGAGAGATTAGATAACGTGAAACAAAAAAAAAACCCCCCGTTAATTGAATGAAACAATGTTAGTTTTTATTATACAAAAAAAACGTACTCAAGTGGCCGCATAAAATTTATTACCACAGACAATTTTAGTCGTATGCTTATATATCAAAGATATCATGAGTACTCATTGAATAACTTAAATCCCGGCTAAATCAAATGCGGTACCTTTGACTCGATTTACTTTTACGCCGGGAAGACGATAAACATCTTGTTACAAATTAAAATAATTCCTAAAGATCGTGCAAAGGCGACTCAACCTCCGTGTAATCTGCTAATAACTACCTAAATGCATAGTTCCTGTTACACAATCGTTCATCTCACTTGTTTATTGAAAAAAAAATAAACCTTAGGAAATTTACTCTATGGAAAATAATGAGGAGTCGCTATAAAGATTTAATAGGAGATAGCGATGCACCGAGCGTCTAGGGTCTATGCCCAAGTATATTCGTCCGCTGCGAGGTCGCTTCGTGCTGCAAGCTATATGCAAAAGTACTATTAAATTTATCCACTTTCATAACGCTAAAAGATTATGAATCTTATTACGACCGGTTAAAGTTCTAAATTTCAATAGAAACCTGTTCGCATTTATAGGATAGCTTCGTCGTATTTCCGCGTTTATCTCTCTCAGAGGGCTCTGTGTAAACTGTAAGCATTGCTTCTAATAATAAACAGAGTATAAGGGTATTATAACAATTTTATGTGCGAGTTAAACAAGAGTTTAGTATCGGCTATAAATATATTACACTGTCCAATAAGACCACTTTGATCAAGTGATTTAATAAGAAAGAATTTTCATTTAAATCTTAGACTTAAAATTTCATAATGTTCCTGGTTTTTTTTTTAAATATTATAGCGACCTAAAGAACTACTAACTAACTGGTCACCTGTTAGTAAGTGATCACCGCCGCCCATGGATACTAGCAACACCAGGGGAATCGCAATTTTTTTTTTCTCGCACTGACTACGCTATTAGCCTTTTTGGAGGCCTCTACAGCTTCACCGGACTACTAAGGCGAGCGCTTAAGGCACTCAGCCGATTTCATTTGGGTAACTAGCTCAAGGGTGCACGGCACACCTCAGCTTGGCCGTTACCTGTTGCATGCAATTCGCGATCTATCTTAGCTAACCTAAGTTAAGCTAAACTATTCATACAGATATGAGTTATTGAAATATGCATGTGTACCAGGCATGCGTGTCTCAGTAACTCTTATGTGTATTTTGTGTCGGAAAATTTTCTGAACTATTTCAGTTCGATACGGGTAAAAACAAAAAGAAAAAACCCATCCACTTTTTATGTGTAAGCGTGTGAGCGTGCACGTGTGTGGAGGTGATATGTGTAGTGTTGTTGCAGTGATGTATTGGTGTGTCACTGTATCGCGCGAGCAGCGTACTCAAGGGCTCCACGCCGAGGGATCGGACCTAGGCTTGAGCCGCTGCCGAGGGGGGCCTAATCGAGTAGGGAATCGCAAGTGCGTTGACGGCCTTTTAAAGGAGGTGAGCCTCCGTCTCTCTCACTGACAGAACGAAACGCAACAATGCAAGCACTCTATTACTTCACGTGGCTGTTTCTGTGGGTCGGGTGGTTGTACCACGGGCGAGCCGACCCATTGATGCTGAAACCAGTAATAGCTACAGCGTGGCTCATCCACCTACAATAATAATACCAATGCTGGTATTTACTAATTCTATTATCATACAGAGATTATTACATATTTTATTTTTTTATCAATATTGGAATTATTTTTACTAAGTAACTAGCTATTGCTGGTGTTAATTTAGATTTGACCTTTCTCGGAAACAATATTTTTCGCTGAATGAAAATTACCCTATATACTTTTCTATAACCCTGGTAACTACGGCTAAATTGTTAAAGCGTGAAACATTATAAACAAATTCACATTCATAATCGTAATATTACTAAGGATTCCAGTGTATGTACATATGTCCGTAATTCGTTTCGTCTTAAACGGGTAAACAAATTTTCATATATTTTTTTCTACTTATGGGGTGACCCATATAGTTCTTAGATACAGTCGAACACGATAGATGGTGCTGTTGTCGACATGTGGAATTTTTTTTCATTATTCGCACAATTTTGTTTTATTTATTTTTATTCCCCACATAAAAAAACATATAATTCAAGATTCAAGTACACATAAATATTTTTATCTATTTAATTTTTTTTGTACAAGTATCTAAGAGATATTTTAGTTCCATGTTAAATTATTATTCCGTTTTAAATCCGCAGTCAACCGAATAAGGTAATAGGGCTTTCGTATCGAGGATCTCGTGTGTCGTTGCTTCTTGGACAGAGACAATAGAATCTGGTTTTAGCGAGTCAGCTTTTAAACCGCTTTATTTATATTCTACAAAAGGAATACAGGGGCATGTTATATTATTACATAGTAATTAAATTATTCTTATCTAAACTACTATTATAAAGAATAAAGAATTGATATTTTGTTTGTAATGAATAAACTCTTAAATACTTGACCTATATTAAAGATTATTTAATCTATAGAGAAATACAATATTAGCGAGCAACGTGGATTGTTTTTTTTTTGATTTTTAAAATCAACATTAACGCGAGCGAAGTCGCGAACAAAAGCTAGTTTGTTATATACACATTATATTTCCATGCCTGCCGTGAAAATATATTTGTTTACTTTGAACACGGTATAAAGTAAACGCAGTAACGTTCGAACCTTGTATTGCGGGGACTTTACAAGCGTACAATTAATTGTAAGCACGCAAAGTCGGAACAATCGTTGCACAAATAATTGTGCTGTGTGGGATTAGTACCCGCAATACTATTGAAGGCGGTAGGGCGGCTTAAACCATTGCGCCATTTGTGCATATGCCGATAATTTAGATGGTAAAGCCACGCTGAGGCTATAACTGGTTTCAGCATGAATGGGTCGGCTCACCCGGGGTACTACCACCCGACCCACAGAAAACGGACGTGAAGTAACAGTGCTTGCATTGTTGCGTTTCGTTCGGTCAGTGAGAGCGCCCGAGGCCCACCTCCCCCCTACTTCCTCTACCTTAAAGGGGTAAGACCCATTCCCCCAAACACAGGCTGGCAACGCACTTGCGACTCCTCTGGTGTTGCAAGTGTCTATGGACGGTGATGATCGCTTAACGTCAGGGGACCCGCATGTTCGTTTACCTTTTATCTTGATTTTTCTATACTTACTATATACTTTTTCTATACTATAGGTGTTAGCGTTTGTCTACAATCTCATCTAATATTAAATGACGATGCGGTCTAAGATGGTAAACACGCCAGACCTTGAGGGAACTGGCTGCAATGCAGCTGCTTGGAACACACCAAGGGATGCTTGGCGACAGGTTTTCACCTCAATGGTAGTAGCTAACCAAACGGACTTAGAAAAATCCCTACCATAATGCTATGGTTTCATTACGATGTTTCTTTCACCAAAAGCTCAGAGTTGCTACGATTCGAATCTACGTCCGTCTACGCGGTGTCCGAACACGCTATCTCAACTAAGCCATCGTCGCTTCAAACAAACAAAAATCACTACTGCATCAAACTTTTTAACCGCTCTGAAGTAGTTGCGCAGAACACAAATTTAGGTATCAGAGGGACGCAGAAATCGCAGAAAGGGGAGCAGGCTCACCCGCGCACGTACCTCGCCCCTACTGCACCCACGTTGACACATATCTCCGGTCATTATTAGTTGCAGTACAGTCGCAATCAGAATAATTTTCTTGTTAATTACGTGTTATTGCTATATTCGTTCTTTTTCTAGTTTATATTTGTAATTATTAGAAGAACCATCCACTTCAAAAAATGACGTTTCTATGAAGGACGTTGTTTATTACAAATTATTTATTTATTATGAATGTATTTTATTTACAATAACACATATATACATATATGCTACAAGATACATGCCACAGTTAGAAACAAATACTGCATACGGGGGATTATTCAATTAAAGTACGCGATCGCCCAAAACTCACCAATAAATGTTATTTGGATTTAATTATAACTGATAATTACATTATGTGACGAACTGTTAATATTCTAGCTTCGTCTATTATTCCATTGTTCGGCTACTATTATCCATTACTAGAGTTGTTTTATTACCTTAGTAATTATTCAATTTTAATTATATGTTCATTTTTATCTATAAACTTTTGCAAATATTCTAAATGTATAATATCTAAACAAAGATTAACAAATGTCGTTCTTAAATTCCTATATTAATATTTTGAATTTGTTTTTTTGTATTCACTTCTTGACTGTACTATGCGCAAAGCGGAATTCAAAGCTATATTCAGAGCAGCCAAAACATTGGACTATATTTTATTTATCCACATATTCACGCGGCAAACGAAAATCATTAAGTTGCAATGAAAATTCAAAATTCGTTATACCGTCAGCATAGAGTAGATATAGAAAAGAACGCCTAAACTAAAATCGTATATCAGTACGGTCAGCACCTAAAGGTATCATTACGCGGAGAAATTCATGCCTAATCATTGTCATTACCGTCTATTAGGCGGTAGCGGCCAAAAAGACAATAAGTCCCTCCAGATTATTTGACTTATGATTGGAACACTATCTGATCTTAATAGGTATTTTTTTGCACCACCTTCATTAGATTCTATTATTTTAAATTGCTATTAGTTGCATTTCGTTTTATTGTAGACACGGCCGTTGTGTATTTTATACCGAGTCATTATATTATGGACTTGCGTAATCCACTGAGAGGCTGTTCATTACACCGTGGTATATTATTTGATTTAAAAAGTAATTAAACATTCAAACGAGCCTTAGTTGATATAGTAGCGATAGAAATCATCTTCGGTCTTACTCACTCGTTCACATTTTATACGGCGATCTTTTTTAAACCCAATCTTTTTCTCTTTTCAAATGTTTTCTACATGACACAACAAAAAAATAACCAAACCGGTGTACATACATTCTGAAGTGACACGCTTACATAAATTCGACAATTGAATTTATATATGTATATATATAGATTAAACAAAACCGCGAGGTCAATGTATCAGCGCCACAGATCCACTAAACATACAACTGTAACAACATAAATATGACGGTGTCTAATTTCACACTACCCACATAAAAAATGAGCGTATAGCGCAATAAAATAATTTACATCGTACACTATACATTTATGCTAATACGTGGGTAACGATACTATTCTAGAAATTTTTAGAGCTCTGAGGAGTTGGGGCCAACTTACTAAATTACAAAATACTTGTGGCCAAGTTACAAAATTGTCAATGTTGATTATTGTTATTTATTGTAGATTTCATCAGTATCGAATAGATGGCGGTAGTAGATATTTCATAAATGGCGCCAAGTTATAATTTTGAATTTCTTTTCAACTCCAATTTATTTTATGGTGCACATGTTCTATTCAATGTAATAATTGTGCCACAGCAACGCTTGGCCGGGTCAACTAGTAGCCTATATAAGATACAGTCTCAAAACGATTGGAAAAAACGCGCATTACCGAGGAATAAAAAAAAAACAATTGTCACTATCCCTCACAACATTATAACAAAAACAGTGTATTTCCGTAAAAAAAAACCATCATTGGACAATATGGATAGAAACAAGAATAAGAGGCTGTACACACTCGTTAAAATAATCGTCCAGTTTGTTGAAGAATGAAAATACGCTTTGAACATACGATGAACGAGCTACTAATTCGAGTCATGTGCGTGAGGTAAAATAGTAGGCAAGTTGGACACATAAAACACTGTAGTGTTATTCACACACATGTTATTCAAGTGAGAAATTTTTCAGATTTTTGATCATCTGCAATCATCTGCACCTATACACAACCTGCGTCCCGCCGGCTCTTTGTACCCATCAGAAAAACTATGAGCACGTTGAGTAAATTAAATAGATCCCAGGTAAACTGACCGCAATGATATAAGTGGTACCAAAAGCTTGTTTTATTCGACAACCAGTTTTCACTACCTTGATATGTTGTTAATTTGAAATGACGTATTTTTATTTAATACCAAAATATTTGTGTTTGCGGCACGAGAAAAGAAAAGTATATAAAACTGTATAATGCAAAACTCTGCATGACAATTATAATAATGATTATCAATAAAGGTAACTTAATATACTATAAATATTGCAATATCTAGAATTAAAAAAAAATTGCTTCTATAAAAATATATGTAAAAGAAAGCCCGTTCTTGATTCTGCTTAATGCAATAATAACTTGTATTTTTTTTTCGTTTACGTATAAATATTATGTATGATTAAAATGCGTATTTTAATTTCTATTATAAGTACTGTAATAAATTGATTTTATAGTAGAACTACAAGTAATAAAATCTTGCGTTCTTTGTATGCATATAAGGACGAAAATATTTTCATTATATAGCAAATCGCGGAAACATTGCCTATACAACAGTGTGTGCAAACCCTAAGCCGCGGCCTTGTGAAATCCGTACCAGGCTCGTTCACACGAATAGAAACTTCTGAACTGTAACGAGAATAACGCAATGAAAATGATTTTATTTGAAACTTTATTTACTATAAACCAGAGTTAATGGGCTTTAAAAGCACTCACAAGTTAACCCCTCGGCTGATTTTTTAAAACCCAGATCTCAAAATGGCGGACCATGTTTTTTTTAATTCAAGACATCGTCAATGATAAATTTCATGATCTAGTAAGAACAATTTCGTACAAATGAAAAATTACGATTTTACAGTAAATCATTTGTTATTTTTTTAAGTTTTGTAACATAATTGTTTTAAACGTATGCTGCCAACAGTCTGTTAGCCTGTGCCTGATGAGGTCTACATGCATTTGTATGGAGCTTAAAACTTTACCGTTTTATTACAAAAAAAGTTAAATACTTGGTTTAAAAAGGTTTCGTAATAAGTGCACCGCGCTCGCCCGAGGTAATTTCGCGTTATCCTTTTTCGCAAGTCTAACCTAACGTAACCAAAGCGAGACAAAAGAGCAAGATGGCGAACATTCAGCGACCGCGGTGCATTTAATACGAGACCTTTTTAAAGCGAGGATTCAATACGTATTTTTAATTATTTTGTAATAACACCTTTACAGTTCATCATATACATCGACTATATATAAACTAAACATCGTAGTTTCGCTTGTATCGTATTTCAAGTCTAAATAAAAGTTTCCATTTGACATTTTTGTGTAATTCTCAATAATAAAAATCAACATTTGGGTTTTTTTGTGCGACAAGTCAACTACCCATGTCATGGAAATGTAAAAGGAAAACTATATAATAATCATATAATCCATCTCATCTAAAATCATTATAGTAGATAAACAAATTTCAGATCAAATTTCCTAAATTATCCCCCCCAATATCCAAATAAATAATGATAAAGTATCATAAACTAAACTTATCATAGTTATTATACATATTAGTATTACGCCAAAAAAAAAATAGAAATATGTAAAGAATAATAATAAAATAATGTAAGAACCAAAAATTTTTAACGAATTTTCCTATATATTAATAAAACCTTACTATGAGAAACTAAAATTGAAATATTCTTCCAGTGCAGTGATGATTTTTTTACTGTATCCAATATAATCCCAATAATTATTGTCACATAACTATCAATAATTAATTCTTCCTGTACAGTGTTACTTTTTTTTTAAACTTTTTCCAATAAAACAAATTATTATCATAACAAAAATATAATTAATTAATTCTCCCTGTACAGTGTCATTTTTTATTCAGTAATTAATTATTATCATTACCAATATAGTTAATTAAACAGAATTATATCTTCAAACAAATGATCCAATTAAATTCAAGGTAAACAGAATTCCTAATTATACTATATAATGCTCCACAGAAGGTGAATACTAATAACTAATTAATAGACATAATTATCAGAACTAAATTAGTTAATTGGTTTAATTACCCATCTATCTATGTTAAGATTTATATTTAAATTACTTTATTTATCAAGTAACTCAAGTAACTACCTATTATAATATTATGACAAATAAATAAAGAAATTACCCACATGTCAATATGAATGAATTCATAATTTATACAATTATTTCATAATATTTGGAAATTTTTACTTGTATTCAGATAAATCATTACTTTTTAACCACCTTCGAAAAAGGAGGAGGTATATATGTATTTTAATTATATGAAAATGTATCACTGCAATTTATTAAAAAGCAAGGATGAATCAATGTTTTTTCAATAAAGCAAAAAATAACAATTATATTGGTTTTTTAAATAAATCTAACAAAGCAGCAAGCAAGTGTAATAACTCGGCATTTACCCGATTCCTACAATATACGATAAAAAATTATATAAACATGAAGCTCCGGAATTGCTAGCCGCTAATTAGAATTTAAACGGAGGAACCACAAAAACACAATCTCAAATGAATTGACTTTATATAACCAATTCGAAATTTACCTACTATATAGTTCAATAATGCTAAAGCTAATGCTAAAACAGAAGGGATATCAAATACATTTGTTACACGTCAAAGTACTCTACAGACACCGAAAAGCACCAGGCATCATAGAAAAACCCTGAACATGTGTAGTGAAATTTTATTTCACTTACAATTGGAAAATTAATAAAATAAGTCTTACTTAACATAATGAAGATCAATTACTGGCGCTTAAATTACTTATAAAATTAATTTCAAAAAATTGTCCAGGTCAGTAAAAGTTTTTATAAAGCTTTCTATGTATATCTACATTCCAACATACATCCAAACAAAAAATTGTATGCTTTTGAGTAATACTTTAATATATATGCTCAAAACTAACCATAAATGAATAGATAGTCCCAGTAAAATTATAGTAATAATACGTCATGTAACTTGAGAAAATAGTACAACATGAAGAATATTAAACAAAAATGATATAATACTTATTAAAAAAAATCTTTACATGCTTTATACCTGTAACTATTCTATTTTATAATTAAAAATAATCATTTACAAAGTATACAGTAACAACATTAAAATTATGATGGGATTATGATTATGATTATGGGGATTATGATTAAAATAATTATGGGAAAGGCATTGATTTTGTATTTCAGAATTATTAAAATATAATAGAGTACTCACCGCACATACCCTGGTAAGCTGTCTGCCAGTTACTACCAGCTCGGCATGGGGTAAATCTGTCTCCATTGGCGAACTCAGGCTGTACCAGCACCGACTTTCTTCCTTTAGGACTACACTGCTGCAGCAACCGTGTCTCATAGTGTTTACTGAACATCTTCGCACTCTCTGTGCTCAGCAACAACCGGTTAAATTAAAATCTTCCGAATATTATATCAACGAAGGTAAATGGAAGATTCAGACTAGAATAATAGTTAAAAACGGGTTAGGTTATCCGAGCATCGTCACTCGTCACTTCGCTTCAGTGTCCCGACACAAAATAAACACATCGGTCGGAGAAGCGTTCCCGTCGAGCGCTAACAACCATTTGACTACATTCGACACGGTCGGCAAAGCAATATACATCGTTTATCAACTCATCAACACTGAAACCTGAAAGATAACACTTGAAAACTCAGCATATGCTAATAAATATAAACAGCTGGACACTATCGAATATATAATAATACGTAATGGGCTATTATGTATACGATTTTAAGCAGAAAACTGCGATATACACTGTAAAATCGTTAAAATATATAGATTTTTCTTGAAATGTCTAATAATGGCGTAAAAATATGGAGTGTTGCCAGATGAAAAATACAAAAGAATATTTTTGAATCAACGGTCTTTTTCTTATACATGTATGTTAATATTATCTGTATTTAATTTTATTAAAAAATATGTAAGTATTTCAAGTACCTATAAATTACCAAAATTCGAAAATACGCAATATTATTCTAATTGACTTCTAATTAATTCATAATAGTATTCTACACTAAATTTCAAGTAATGTAACTAAAAAAAAAAGATTAAAAACAAATATTGAGACTTTTAGGATGATTAAAATAAACACCAAAATGCAAAATTAATTCAAATCTTATTATAAAAAGTTGTTTCAATTGAAATTAACAATATATTGAGGATTTTTATTTTTATATGAGACATTTATAACCAATGTGTGTACTCTGTGGTGTATACGAGCACAGAAAGAGTCATTTTGGTATTTAATAAGGTTACTTGATGCACGTCCTTTACACCTAATTTCATATATTTAAAAAAATAAAATACTGATCATATTTTGATGCTTGGCTGGTTGCCATATTAAAATGGACAGGATTTTTTTATAGATGATGCATAATTCTGGTTTTTCTTATAATCAATTTCACATGTGTACAACCAAACGATATCATGTAAAAATTCACTAATATTATAAATACGAATGTAAGTTTGTTATTTTTTCATGCATTAACAACTCAACCGACTATCATGAAAATTTCATACACGTTGCCACGGGAAAGAAATTTACATATATCTCATCCAAACAAATGTCTAATTCACCTTAAAGCGAGCGAAGCGGCGAGCTAACGATAGTCTTACGTAATTTATAAAAAAAGATTTTTTTATTTGTCTCTGATAAAAGTTATTTGGGCCTGAAAAAAATTATTGGCATCTGATAATTTAGTCAAAAAGACAATTCATTTCATGAGTAGTCATGCATTGGTAATACGGTGGTCTATATTATATACTAGTTCATAGCGATAGTATATCAGACTCAACTATCATCCTTGTAGTTCGTTTTGCTCTTATTATTAAATATTTGCAAGGTTTAAGATTATTGTGGTTTATTTTTGTATATTACTAAGACACCTATTGTGTGGAACTAGTAACCTTACTTTTTACTGTTATTATTTTTCTCTTTATTAATGTCACTTATAAAACTAGAATAAGTGTAACAAAAACAGCAAATTTATAAAATCCGTTTGATTTATTGAAAAAAATATCTACTTTGTTAAATTTACACAATTATTGCACACACAGCCTTGATGACCTAAAAAGTAATTGACCTTATACAACCAAAACTCAACTCGATTCCATTATCGCTTGTTGCAGTAATGGCAACAAGTGTTCCCTGTACAAGGGATGCGTTACTCCATGTGTCAATTTTATTATCTTTTCTGCGCACTTCAACTGCCTGACACATTTATCCATATCCATTTTGTAAAGTAAAATCTTCCCATATTTCATGTGTAGGAGTCCTACTAAGGGATTATTTTCACCGTAGTAAAACCTGAAAATGAAATGAATGAAACAACCAAGTTAGAAGTAATAATGATATCAACGCTGATTGCTATTCACGTGAAATTACAATAATAAATGGTATTTAAATATACACAATTATTTTGCTATTAATATATATATATATATATATATATATATATATTAGGGTAGTTCATTTCCGCAAAAAAATTTTTTTTTCGTTGCTCATGCAAAATATTAATCTACATATAGAAAA
>MU159260.1:18478-56398 GCA_015888305.1 Antheraea pernyi | reverse complement strand
ATTACCATTATATTTCCCTACACTAAGAACTTTTTTTAAATTATTATGATTTCTCACTATATTATTATTATTATTTATAAGTCTGCTGCTGTTGAATGTTGTATATATTTATAATTAAAAAAAAACATAAATAAACAAATAAATTTAGCGTTTCTTCACTTAATTTAATAATAACTTGCATTAATATAAGAGTCATGATTCAATTATTTATCATTTATTAATTTGATTATACATTTGACAGCATTATTGAAAGAGTAATTGGTATCGTACTACCAATACCAAAAATAGTCGATCCAATATTACAATTGGCAATATGCAATTACCACATACTCGTATCTGTCGTGATATATCACTACAGTGAAATCACCGTATGCTACATTTTCACAATAATCCCGTTATTGCAATAAAATATGAGATATCATATTTCGTCATTAAATTATCATCGTGGAATATAGGATTTAAGATGTGTCCTTTACTTTACTGGCCACAGATCCTTTCTTTTTATATTGACAAAAGTTACATTATGAGAAATAACCATCGGTTACTCGGTAAGTATATCTTAGCGTGAATACCCAGTACAAAGTTAAATAGAATGACAGGGATTCTTTTCAAGAATAAAAACACATTGTAAACTGCGAATTTGATTCATTTATTATAAGCTAGCTGTGCCCGCGACTACGTCCGCGTGAACTTTCAATTATAAACATAGTGATGAATAAAATCATAGGATTGTATTGTGTACTAGATGTGCCCGCGACCTGGCCCATTTAATTATCTACTTTTCTTTCGCACTTAAGTCGCGGATTCATTTTAATTACAATAACTTTTGCTAAAGTGAACCGATTTTTATGAAACCAAGACTAAATGTTACTCAAGGATATGCTTTAGAAACCATAGCCTAAGATTGATTTGTCACATCTTCGGAAGGACCAAACTTATGAAATCTACTTAACTGGACCTGTGATCTTCACGGTTATCATTCATTCAGGAAGAGTTGAGGAATGAAAAAAATAATTACCTAAAACAGGGTATAAGTTTCTCAGCGTAGAGACACGCTTTCTCCCACAACTGCATCTGGATGAGAGCATCAAAAGCGTGATCGAGTGTCTGAGCGTGCATCACGTTTAACGGATGTAGGACACCCTCGTGCCTTTCGAGGCAATAATTACATACGTCAACATATGTTTGTCGATTTAAGGAATTATTATTAATGGCATTAATAATGTATTTTGACTATCCATGTGTTTATTACTATCACAAAAACTATGAGCAGGCTGAGTAAATTAAATAGATCCCAGATAAACCGACCGCAATGCGTTCCATAAGATATAATGGTTATACCATGCTTGTTTTCCAAATCATTTTTCACTACATTAATATGTTGTTAATTTGAAATGACCTTTTTTATTTAATACTTAAATATTTGGTATGTTAAAAATACTAGCGTGTTTTTATTCTATAAATCTGGCTCTAGATTCTTATTTAAGATATAATGACACTAGATTACCAAGATTATATATATAGTGATATGAAGAATAAATTCTCTAGAAAATGTTTATGATTTTCAATGAACTTTGAAAAGGATACAAGCCACGGAGGCACCTTCCATACTTTGCAAGTGATCGCGTGTAAACTCCATTGTTTTGGCAAAGACTTTCATATACTTCTCTGTGTATTTAGTTTTACATACATCACAGCACATAAAATCCTCCGCTGTCTTTAATGATAAGCCGTTTAAATTACTAATCGAGTCAATATTTTCATGCATTGTTTCATCTTTGAATACATTCTCTTCATCTTTGCCATTACTATACACGTTATCATATTCGCCATTTTGTAAAATGTTCTTCTGATATTCACCGTTTTCTATTATATTAGAATTCGAATAAGTAGGGATACTTAGTTTATTTTTCATATCACATGAGTTATTCGGTTTAGTTTCCAGAGTATTCGGTTTTCTGACTATTTGGCAATCGTCTTTCCATGGAATACTAATTGGATTATCACAATCAACGTTTAGACATTTAGCCGCGTAAACGTATTTTCCTTGGACTCCGTCTGAAAATTCAATTATCACTTTACTATTTATTCATTTAACTTAAAAAAAAGTCAACAGATCATGCGCTATGCTTTTTAAATTTAGTCCAAGTTGTAGAGAAAGATTGAAAAGAAAATTATAATAAATACTACGTTAATCAGCATTCCATTAATGAGTAAACGATAGATTAATGATTATTTAAATCGCTATATCATAACGTCATTGTTCGGAAATATAAATAAACATTTAAACACATAAGATAATTTTAATAGTACAACTATTTGATACAGTTTCTAGAACTAAGTGTCCCTAAGACTTCAGCGCAACATATGTTAGTATGTACTAGGCACAGATATTGCTGCTACTTACTATAAATAAAACATCGTGAGATTAATTTTATCACTTTTGTATCACGAGCAGCTACATTTTATATGTAACGACTGATAATAACAATGAACTGCAACGGATTATACAAAACTTCAAATTAATCAAAGACTGTTTAATAAGAATTTGCAAATTGTTCCAAACGCAAAGTATTTAGAATTCAATTCAATTCGGATTTTCACTTTTAACTAGTAGTATGTGACCTGCAATTTTATTACCGTCGAATAATGGAAATCTATGTATTGTAACGTAACAAGTTACGTTACAGGTCAAGACCCGCGTGAAATTAAATAACGCACTCGTGATATGTAACAGTTATTTTTGTAGCATGTAACGGGTGTGACACGTTACTTATGTAGCGTGACATGTGATGTATCACTTCTTTCTTAGTTTGCATAAAAATCAATCATAAATCGTTTACTCAACATAAGCGACAGTCGACAACAAACGCGACGGGCAGATAGAGAGAAAAAAGAATGAATTCATGCTAAGATTAATTAGTATGCACATCTAAAGCATTTACCCATGCACCTGGGACACTCGCACAAGAAGTAGTAGCTTTCTAGCAGTTCGGTTTGCCTCTCGTACGGTGTCTTCATTAGATCTATGTATGAGATACGTATCTGAAGAAGAAAATAAAAATCACTGGAAGTGTAATTTTATTTATACGAACATTCTGTTTGATCTCAATTAACAATCCATAAGCATATTCTAGTATAAGGATGTAATTAATAACTTGTTATTAAAGGACTGGACTCACTCTTATTAGCTTGAATCTTATTTGTCTTTTCCGCATAACGGAATACTTTAAATTAATTTTCAGCCGGCTCCATACACGTCTGAGTAATTTAAAATTATAGACACGTATTAAGAACCAATGGTAATACAATAATTTTATTACCTTAACCTAATATCTCGGCAAGGATCATCAGGAGAGGAAATATACTTCATTTTATATGACAACTTTAGGACAAATTGACAACAAATATTGTTGTTCTTCACTATATATGTATGAATGTAAAATAAAATTTCATAGCAGGATTAAAAATGAAAACAAGAACGTATTCAGTTCACAAGGGATAGAAGTGAAAGCTTAATTATTTTTTTATATTCATATAATTGATACACATGAACAATAACACACTGGTTATGCTGCACTTTCCCAAAGCTTTATAGTACGAATTTATTGTTTCTTTTTTGTTTGTTTACATTACTGTATATTACATATACAGGTACATATGATAAGAATAGTATTCTGCTTTTGGAGATATAAGCTGAGTAAAAATTTGTTAAGTAAAAAAATCAATAATGAAAAATAAAAACAGGAAACATTAATTACTAAATCTACAAAGATAAATAATAAAATGCGTTTATGACGTTATTATAAAGAAAAACGATAAAAATAATACATTTATAATTACAGTAGAATTTAATTATATTAATGTGATAATTACAAGAAGTAGGTAATGAGTTACAATTAAAATTAATCCTTTTCCTACCCAATAATAACTCATTAATGCACTAGTGAGTTGCATAAAAATACCATACATTAAAAACATAATTACGACTAATTATATAGGTGATTAATATTGCAGACAAAAAAAAATTTACAATGAATTATTTAGTGTGTTTATTACTATTTCGCATGAATTTCTGTATATTAATATATCAGTAGCTATGTCCTTTTTTTTCTACATGTAGAAAAAAATTTTTTTGTACATGTAGTAAATCGAAATATAAAGAAAATTAGTTTTTTTTTTGCTGTCTGTATAACTCAATTTATAAATAAAGTATGAATTTAATTTATAAACAAATGCCCGGTTTTTATAAAATTCTACAATAAAAATAGATGTTTTTCCCCAACTGATACCATATAAGAATAGTCAATAATACTTTTAACAAAGATAAAAAAATAATTAATATAAATTGCAACCAATTTTATTAACATTTGTATACAATACAATTGTAATAATGAATTTTTTATCGACTCTAATCGAGAGATTACAAAAAAAAAACCGAACTGTGAATGCCTATAGAATGGCATAGTCCGCTATCTTTTTTTTTCGACCTGTCTACGCTATTGACCTAGCAAGGTCTTAACAACTTCACCGGACTACTAAGGCGAGCGCTTAAGGCACTCAGCCGATCATGGTCCGCTATCAAAATATAACAATGAACTGTTTACCTGACTCCAGTCTAACGAAGGCATGTCTTGAACAGATCTAATATTAATGGTTTTCCCATCGAATGTCACAATTGCATTTGGATTACAACTGTGGTCCACAATGGATGACGCCAAATAGATTCCTGTGCCGATTGAGTTCATATCCATGTCTAAGATCATAAAGCTGTTGATAATCATCTGGAATTAATAACAATATATTCCTTTAATAATCAAAATTATACATTTTCAATATATTGCCTTATGAGATGATTAATAAAAGTTAACAATACACAAAATGAACTTTATTTATATCTCTATTAGGTAAGCGAATCACTATTCAGCTAATTTCTTTTTTATTGTGTTTGTAATTGTCGAGACAGGGCTTGTATGAAAGAAAATGTTTAAAAAACCACATGGGAAAAATGAAAAATTGTTTAAAAAACATCTCCGTGCAAAAAAGTAAGCGAGTGACACAGAATACAGAACACAGTAGGGAGGTCTTGAAAAAATTCACGGAATTGTCAAATTCGCATTCAGTTGTTCAATTGCCATGCTATAATATAATTACATGGTTGTATTATAAAGGGAAGATTTTGTCTCATTTTCTTCATTATCACATCAATATTAAGCTGGGGCCGGCGGTTGGTTTATGGTAAAAATTATATATTATCAATTTGACGAGATACATTGAGGTACAATTGATATTAGTTGGTTAAAAAAGGAACTCTATATGCATGTGTACTTCAAAAATATAACAAAACGTGCAACTAATTTTAAAGGAAAAAGAACATAATACTCACGCGTCCATACAATCCCATTAATTCGACAGCGTTCGGTAGTGATATATCATTTAAAAATTCATATAACACAACACTCAATGATGTAAAATGTTCCATCCGTTTCTTATCTGCTTTTAAATCGGAATAATCTGGAAATATATTTTTTTCAGGTCAATGTATCACAAAACAATACTATTAAACATTCATATTCAAACATTATAAAATTAAACATTTAAATCTTTGAAGTTTTAAAGAATTAAATACAAAAAACTCTATAGAAAAGTCTGCTATGGTAACGTCTATCTTATAAGAATAACCCATAGTAATCATTGTTATCATATTATGAATGATATCAATTAAAAGGCAATTGGTTATTCGCGAAGCTGTTTTGACGAATATAGTGTTAATCCTTATACAAGAAATAGTTTAGTTAAGTAGGGAATTTAATGTATATTAAAATTTCTCTTTATAACATATCATTCTAAACAATACCTTAGAAGATATCATACATATGAAATTGGGCTCAACAAAAAAAGTGGTTTTGTGTGTCAAGACTTACGAGATTTCTTTGGTTTCAATGAACTGTGAAAGTGACAAACAGTTTGGTTCCTTCTGGAACCTTTGATCAGCTATATATCACCACAAACATACATTGTACACATTTAGTAGGTATTTTTAAGACCCAAATCACAAAATGACGGGTAATGTTTTTAAATATCTAGACAATGATTGAAATTTGAAATTGAGTAGTGCATCATAAGTTCTACATTTATTTGTATAGAGCTTAAACCATTTTTATATTGTTTTTGGGCAGTCCAGGGCTTAAAAGGAATGTGTTTTGGCCTGATATATTAAAAAAAAGGCAATGACTTTGAACATTATTCTAGAAAAATCAAATATCCAAGGTACACCTACGATTTTATTTAAAAAATAGCTTCTGCATGCGACTTCGTCAGCGTGGAATAGTTACCTTAGACTAACGCAAATAAGTAGTGAATACTCTCAAAAAAAAAATTTAAAACATTCTTAATTGGTGCTCCGCTCCCACTGGTCTTGGCGTGTTGATATATAGCCAATAGCTTTTATCTATAAATGAGCTATCTAAATCAAGTTAGTTAAAGATTACTACTCCTCTCTCGTACTTAACTCGAGCCGTCATTCAAATTACAATAAACTTTAATAGAGTAGACCTATTTTAATGAAACAAAGACTAAGTTACTCTCGAGGATACGCTTTATGATTTGACAAAAATTATTGAAATGTATTTATTCTATTATACTTATTCCTAGACAACTGCAACAATTATTTTCACAAAAATGAAAAAAGTACAGACACGTTAAATTCTTATTATATGTAAAGAAGAAAAAAAAACTTTTTAATTAAATAATTTTTCATGTACGTAAAAAGGCCATGATTATAATGACTATGGCATGTGATATGAAATCCTTCGTATATAGCTTCTTTTTCTTGAAAACTTGAAACTTTTTCGCGAGAAAATTTACGCAAACTCTTTGTAGAAATTTTACTTTTTAATATTTTATAGGTTTTAGCGTTTGGTCTAAGATAAAAAAAGTCAATGACTTTGAACATTATTCTAGAAACATCAAACGTTCAAGGTACACCTACGTTATTATTAAAATAAAAAAAACTGCTTAAACCATTTGTCATGTTACATAAAGAGGCCAATGAAGATTATTATGGCATGTGGTATGAAGTCGTTATTATATATTTTTTTGAAGACAACTTGCAATTTTTCCAGAAAAAATTTACCTAAAGTCTTTGCAGTAAATTTACTTTCTCTATACTGCATGGGTTTAAACATTTGGTGTAAGATGATAAACACGCTAAGCATAGAGGATGACGGGTTCTCAGGTTTAGCTGCCATTATACCAATATGTGTTTTGCGACAGATTTTCAACTTGAGTGTTTTTTTTTTATATCATAGGAGGCAAACGAGCAGGTGGGCCACCTGATGTCAAGTGATCATCACCGTCCATAGACACTTGCAACACCAGGGAAGTCACAAGTGCGTTACCAGCCTGTGTTTGGGAGAAGAAAAAGGGAAGGGGGACAGGAGAGGGGAGGGAAGGGGGACAGGAGAGGGGAGGGGAGGTGGGCTTCCGGCGCTCTCACTGACCGAACGAAACGCAACAATGCAAGCACTATTACTTCACGTCGGTGTTCTATGAGAGGGTGGTACTACCCCGGGTGAGCCGACCCATTCACGCTGAAACCAGTAATAGCTTCAGCGTGGCTCTACCACCTACAATCAACTGTAGTAGTAGGCCAGGCGGACTCAGAAAAAGCCCGGTTCGTTCGTAAGGATTCGAACCTACGTCGATAAAAGGATTGTCCAAATACGCAAACCAGTCATAGATCGAAGTATCTTGTTATCGACATAGAATATATTCATGAGAGCTGATGGAAATATCTTATATGCATTATTACAATACTGAGGGAGGTATCAGTAAATTGGCAACTGGATTTCTTAGAGCTTTAGGGAAGCTGGTCAGGTTAAGCAAGGTGTTTAAAACAAAAAGCAGTACCGTTTCATCGACCATGGTGAAAGTTGATTGTTGTTGCGAGTGAGTTAACAGTTACTGTGGTTTTATTGAAAAAGTTTTTTACTGTGTATTTAACTGTCACTCGCCATTGGGTAGCGCTAGGTGTTATTAAATTTTATATTGTAATTTAACGGAAACAAAGTTGTAGGCGGCAGTTGATATAGATAGATATAAAGGTACTATTCGTTATACCGAAATATTACTTACGTGACATTAAATCCTTCCACATTCTGAATGAAGTCGTCGTATAGAACGCTCTATGAGAATGTCCATCGCCTCGATTTAGCCGGTTTATAACCTTCGCTAGCATACGCGCCCCATCCGGAACAACTTTGGGCGCAACTCGTTTAAAATTAGCACACTCCCACTGAAATGAAAAGAGTTTTTTAAATATAAGGGATAACATTACCTGGCCATTTAATTCCAATTATGATAACTAAGTAACTGATATACAGTCATTTAACACCCAGTCTGAGAACTGATAATTATATTTAATACACAAAAGTCGAGAGAGAGACGAACTTCTTAGCATTCCATGGATTCACCGTGCGGGTGCCGGGTCCATCGTGTGGCCGAGGGAGAAACTCAGAGCAGTTCCCAGGACTTGCGACCCAGGTGTAGGTTTAAGGAGGCCCCCTTTGAGATGCGCATCAACGCTCACCTTCACTGCTGGAGTTTCCCGCCCTCTCTAGCCAAATTTGGTAGGAACCTGTTAGTGCAGCCTTTGATACTCGTTCTAAAATAGAACTTACTGCAGTTCTCGAAAGGCCAAGGTCCTTTAGAAGGTTATAGAGACAGAGAAGAGACCCGTGATCTTTCGACTCCTAGTCTTCTTGTCAAGAAACTATTCAGTCTTTATCCAATTCATATTAATTCAATACACCCATATCAGTTCTTTGATCTGATAAATAGAACATAGTTATAGTTTAGAATGCATGCTACAGTGGGTGGGCGGCATAAGTCAGCATAATAAAGTCTATAGGAGGTACGTGCGAGAAAACCTAATGAACCTAAGATAAAATGCAGAACATTCCATTCCTGGTCAAACATACAAACAGAGATTCAAAACCAATTGAAAGCATATACAACGAAGCGATACGGAGGAGTACGATGTTTCTGAATATGACATCAATGACAATGATGCAAGTGTAGTAAAAAATTAAGAAAATCTGACTCCACCACCATGTGGATCAAATAGAAAACGAGATAGAAAAACAAGAATATCATTAGAAATGTCACCTGCAGAGAATGACCAATTATGTAATATAAATAATCTCCATACAAAATATGCTTTCCATTACACTAACTGACGCAAAAGCATCCAAATGGTTTATTACGAAATGCTTTACACAGATGAATGTACAATATATCTCGACCATAAAACATCGAACAAAACTATTTTATCTCATCTAAAAATACAAGCAAACGATCAAAGTCTAAAATTAAACAATGCAACAGCAACAAAACTATTACAAACCAGTGATGTACGGGAAATGGCAAGCTGCCATAAAATAAAAACTATACAGTTCCATGAATGAAATGAAAACTGTGATAGTAGATGAAAAGGAGGAATACTCATTAATTTAATTATTCATTGATTTAAAAATATACTATGAGCTGTTACATTAATACTGAGGTTATTGAATGTGTGAAATTCATTAAAACGTTTATTAAAACCCCGACATCTCTGATTTAGAGTAATGAGATATATATATAAAAACATTTGCAGTAACATATATATATATATATATTATAGGAGGCAAACGAAGACATGGGTAACCTGATGTTAAATGATCACCACCATCCATAGACACTAACAACACTAGGGAATCGCAAGTGCGTTGCCGGCCTTTTAAAGAAGTTTAAGCTGGTTTCTTTAAGTGTAATTTCGTATGTAGTAAACATAGAAACTGTTGGCCCAAGAAACGCCGGCTGGAAGTCGTAAAAGGCGGGCTTAAAGTAAAATAATCTCACACAGAAGGATGCCAATGATGGGGCAAATTGAAAGAAGTTTAGTAAGAAAGCGGACCCTGGTACCATGCCGGAAAATCGCTAGGAAGGAGAAGAAGAGTAGAAACATGATTTTTTTAAAAATATGGTTGGGGTTGTATATCTAATATAAAGGTAGTAAATAATATGCATAAATAGCGGAGTGCCTCCCGTATCACACTGTGCGGTAGGCTGTTGAAGGCGTTGGCGATGTCCAAGGACACCGCCAAAAGTCTCTCCCCTTGGGAGGTCGCCTCCATAGACAGCGACCTAAGGAGGGTCAGGGCGTCCGTAGAAACATGATTTTTTTAAAAATATGGTTGGGGTTGTATATCTAATATAAAGGTAGTAAATAATATGCATCCAGCACCTGCAGGAAGTTGGGCCGAACGTGGCGGACTCGCAGTATGGCTTCCGGGCAGGACGTTCCACAGTGGACGCCCTGACCCTCCTTAGGTCGCTGTCTATGGAGGCGACCTCCCAAGGGGAGAGACTTTTGGCGGTGTCCTTGGACATCGCCAACGCCTTCAACAGCCTACCGCACAGTGTGATACGGGAGGCACTCCGCTATTTAGGGGTGCCTTCGTATTTGCGGCGGCTGTTGGAGGCGTATCTGGTCGATAGGGAGGTCGCCTACATAGATGGCGACGGTTGTATGGTCTGGCGAGTCACGCGGCGGGGGGTTCCACAGGGGTCGGCCTTGGGCCCACTCCTGTGAAACATGGGCTACGACTGGGTGCTCCGCGGCGTGCTCCCGTTTGGAGCGCGCATAATTTGTTACGCGGATGACACCCTAGTCGTAGCCCGAGGGAGAAGTTGGAAAGAGGTGGAACGCCTGGCCACGATGGCCACAACCCTCGTGGTCGGGCGCGTTCGGCGATTGGGCCTCAGAGTGGCACTCGAGAAGACCGAGGCCCTACTATTTCACGGGCCTCAGCGAGGGCCACCACTTGGGGCCCACATAATGGTGGAGGGCGCCCGAATCAAGGTGGGGACCCAGATGAAGTATTTGGGCCTCACCCTGGATGGACGCTAGCGGTTTGAGCCCAATTTTGAGGGGCTCAGACCGCGAATTGTTAGGGCGGCGGTGGCACTCGGCCGGGTGCTCCCCAACATAGGAGGGCCGAGTGCTGGGTGCCTCCGACTATATATGGGGGTCGTGCGGGCGATGGCTGTCTACGGAGCCCCTGTGTGGACCGATGCTCTCGGTGCCACTAGCGTGCGGGCCTTACACGCTGCGCAGCGCATTATGGCATTTGCGGCCTTTGCGCTCGCCGGCTCCCTACCCTGGGAGTTGGAGGCGGGAGTTCTTGCCCCCGTGTACAAGTTCACGGCGGCAAAGAAGAGAATTGGGGAGCCTCCAGCCCCCAGGGACATTGAGGCCAAGAGGAGGGAAGGCCGAGAGGAGGCGCTAAGGCGATGGAGGCAGGACCTGGCGGACGAGCGTTTCGGACGTTTTACTATTGACGCTGTCCGCCCGGTTCTGCCGGAGTGGATAGAGAGAAGTTGGGGCTCCCTGTCGTTCCAACTGGTGCAGGTGCTCACCAGACACGGCTGTTTCGGGTGGTACCTGCACCAGATCGCTCGCAGGGAGCCAACCGCCGCATGCCATGAGTGCGCGCTGCAGAGGACACCGCGCAGCACAATCTGTCTGAGTGATTTGTCGCTGCCGAGTGTGGTTTCGGCCATGCTCGGCAGTGAGGAGGCGTGGAGAGCGATGGCCTCCTTCTGCGAGGACGTCTTCTCGCGGAAGGAGGCGGCGGAGAGGGTTCGCGAGGATGACCCTCTGAGCGGCCCTCTCCGTCAACGGAGGACCGGAGGAAGGAGGTGGCGATTTGCCCGCCTCTTCCCGCCACCGTAGCCGGACCTGAGGGGATGGGCCGAGGGGCTCATCTCCTCATTGCACGGGTCCGGCGTACGAGGGGAGGAAGCTGGTGTGTACCCAGCCTGTCACCCTATTAGGAAGGAGCCCGGCGGACACTTTCCGCCGAACGGACCGTTGGGGCGGCTATCCAAGGGGACTGTCATAGTTCGATCCCTTGCCGCCCCAACAATACGGTCGGACGGTACAGCGTGGGATTTTAGTCTGTGAGAGTCGGACATAACCCACTCTCTCCCCCGAAAGGGTGGTGTACCCATAAGGGATTTCCCCACGTTAATAAATAAAAAAAAAAGGAAATAATATGCAGTAAATAATCCTCCTAAGCCTAAACTCCTAATGCAGTAAATAATATGGCCAAGTTTAAATATACTTAGCATTTGTGGTTCTCCTGACATAAATTGATAATTTTTTTTTTTTTTTTTCGAACTGACTATGCTATTGACCTGGCAAGGTCTTTACAGCTTCACCGGACTACTAACTACTAAATTGATAATGATTTTACGGCTCACTTAAGGATCACATCTCCCATAATATTTTTGGGTATAAAAAACAGTACACATGGATTGAGTGGTGATAACTTAACATCAGGTGACCCATTTGACAACACTGCCGATCCTGAATGCGACATGCATATGTTTGCCATTATGACGGGTTTTATATCTGGTTTATGACGAGTGCAAGAGATTTTTGGTACAATTATCATGCCTTACCACACTACAAGATATAGTGTTTGAATTGATACTTTTAATTTGTCGCTGGCCATGCAAATAATAGCAACGGGATGGTATCTAAATACACTGTAGAGGTACGTCAATATTAACATGTAGATCTGTCTTCTGTCTGCACATGTAATTTTACTTTTCAAAATTTTATGTGAAGTTTCTTATTATTGAACACCAATATTTTGAAGTGCATCTTCTCATGGGAGGTTTTTAAAATTCTGATGAGAAACTTTTTTGTGATGAAAAATGGGAGTTAAAACACTGTGTTGTATGTGTAGTGTCGGTAACACCGAGTCTTGTCCGATCACCGAAGTTAAGCAAACATGTGGGCACGGTCAGTACCTTGTTGAGTGATGGCCTGGGAACACCATGTAATGTTAGCTTTTTTTTAATTTTTTTTTATTTTTTTATTGTAGCACGGCAAAGTGACTTTACTGTGCCTGATGGTGAGCACAGTATAATCTAAAAACAATGGCGACCACCGAGAGACACACTATCCCTCACCGGTCGCCGCTGTCATGCCGGCTTGCATAAATGTCTCTTCACGTTACGCTAGAAGGACCCCATATTATAGGAAGGAGGGAACACACTGGCCGGAAGATTGTTCCACAGCTTCACGGTACGGCAGAGATAAGAAGTTGCGAACTTTTTAGTTCGTGCCCAGATAGGATTTACCGTAAAACTATGGCTCCGGAGCCCAGCGCGCGTGGTTCGAGTATGAAAAGGAGAGGAAGGTATTAAATTGAATAGCTCTTCAGAACACTCGCCATGATACATACGGTAGAACACGCTCAGTGAGGCAATGTCTCTGCGCAACTGAAGCGGCTCTATAAATTATGTAGTGTCTGAATCATTAACAATGCGGACAGCCCGTCTCTGCAACCTGTCCAGGGTATCTAGTAGGTATTTGGCGGAACCGTCCCAGAGGTGCGAACAATACTCCACGCAAGGCCGAACTTGTGCCTTATAAAGGAGGTATAGCTGATCTGGCGTGAAAAACCGTCGCACCCTGTTCAGGATTCCGAGTCTCCGAGATGCAGTGGAGATGACGCTCCCGATGTAATCCCTGAGATTGAGTCGCTTATGAAAATGTTTCCCTTTAATACAAACGTTTCACTTCTATTGTGTATTTACGACACGATGTTTGTTTTTAGTCTGTCTGTCTGTTTGTTTGTATACCCCAAATCTGACTTGTCCTATTTTCCCAATCTAGTAAATCAAAAATAACTTAAAAAATCGTAAAAATATCTCATACAATTAAATTAGATTTATTCTCAACTGAATTTATTTATTTTAATGAAATTTGCTTTCAGAGACATATTTCTTTCCATAAGTGGTATAACATATAAAAATTATAATCACTAATTGAAAAGAGAAACATTTAACTAATTTCTATATAAAAATAATTACTACCACATGCCAGCACCATAATATTACCGACACACTGGGCTGAAAATCGGCTTTCATAGACTTAGGGACTTTTATTTTTAGGTGTCGTTTTTTTGCTTGGAATAGCTTCAGTATACTGTTATTATACTCATATATTCACTTGAGTTAATTTGGCTTAAAAACTGACAAGTTATATTTTACGAAAAATTTGTATGAAGCTGACATGAAAAATCAGGATATCTCTGGAAGCGCATAGAAAACCGTAATATCCTTTCATACGGTTATAGTATTAATTATTTATGATTTTTTGTCGTACTTTATATTACGGTCACGACTGCGATTTTTTTTAAAAAAAAGGTCAAATATTTTATTTCACTCTTTTGTGACTTGGATACTTTTCAATGTTAATTTTTAGAGTTAATATGTTACAAAATTGTATTATACTATCCTTTAGCATTATTTTTGAATAATAAGATAGTAAAGTGTGACGCTTTCTTCGGCTTTTAATTATGAGTTCGGTTCTATGTTGAACACATCCAAGAACTCGGAAGCCCTGCAGTTTGGCTTGTTGTACCTTATAGAAAGAGGAACACATGTCTGTAGTATCTGCTCGAATAACTGTCTACCGCAATTGAATATACTATCACTTAGAGAACTTTAGAGATAGAGTCAACACCATTGCTATTTTGAGTGAAAAACTCACTTATAAAGTTTAGAATAAAGTCTAAAATCGTTTCCAGCAACTCTATACTAATGCACGCCTCAATAAAGGTTTTCCAAACGAAGACTTTTAAGCCATATCAATTATTTAAACTCATTTATTAATTAATGAGATCTTTTTTCACAGTTCCACCTTAATAATCTCTTAGTTTAAACATATTATTTTTAAGTCAGTTGATGAATTAATTTCAAGATTATAATTTATTTAGTCAAACTTTACATGTGTTGTAAAAAATTGTATGCTGAATGTATAATAAAAAGTTTATCTTTGAATTCAGAAAAAATATGTTAATAGTCTCTAATTCAAAAATAACGCTAAAGGATAGTAAAGTACAATTTTGTAACATATTAACTCTAAAAATTTACATTGAAAAGTATCCAAGTCACAAAAGAGTGAAATAAAATATTTGACCTTTTTTAAAGAAAAATCGCAATCGTGACCCTAATATAAAGTATGACAAAAAATCATAAATAAATAGTACTATAACCGTATGAAAGGATATTACGGTTTTCTATGCGCTTCCAGAGATATCCTGATTTTTCATATCAGCTTCATACAAATTTTTCGTAAATAAAATATAACTTGTTAGTTTTTAAGCCAAATTATTTTGTAACATATTAACTCTAAAAATTTACATTGAAAAGTATCCAAGTCACAAAAGAGTGAAATAAAATATTTGACCTTTTTTAAAGAAAAATCGCAATCGTGACCCTAATATAAAGTATGACAAAAAATCATAAATAAATAGTACTATAACCGTATGAAAGGATATTACGGTTTTCTATGCGCTTCCAGAGATATCCTGATTTTTCATATCAGCTTCATACAAATTTTTCGTAAATAAAATATAACTTGTTAGTTTTTAAGCCAAATTAACTCAAGTGAATATATGAGTATAATAACAGTATACTGAAGCTATTCCAAGCAAAAAAAACGACACTTAAAAATAAAAGTCCCTAAGTCTATGAAAGCCGATTTTCAGCCCAGTGTGCAACACTAACTTTAAACCTAGGTAAAGACTCTCATTACACTCTACCTGAATTTATTTATGATGTACTCATATTTAAATTGCATTTATTTAAGCTTAAAACAGGAATAGGTTAGTTAATATGAATCTCCTTCGATAATGCTTTACCCACTAAAATGGACAAAACGATCAATAAACCTAACAGTTTAGTCGCAACATTTTTTTCCAATGGTTATGACAAACTTTTAAATTGTATTTCACAACAAATGATATTAGCTCTTGGGAGTGGAAGGAAAGGCTTAATAATGCATTTTATATAATGATCAGTTGGATGCAAAATTATCACATAACATTTAAGTAAAAACATAATTTATGTACACAGTTCGTTTTATATAATATATAATTTTGTAATAAACCAATTTACACTGAAGAAATTTAAGAATAAGAATCGATATAAAACAAAAATGTAAATAATTATGTGTTCAAAATCTTAAATTTCCAAAAGTTCTTAACCACTTCCAATTTTGTAACGCCAATGCTTTTAAATAGATCATGAGTGCATATTTTAACGAAAGGTAAAGATCTACAGCAATGTTTGATCAGATACATCTAGTTTGAATTTCAAATTTGAATAAACTTCTTTATATAAGAGCAGTTACGTAGACTCAGAAATATGTATACAAGATATAACATATTATGAAAACAGGCATCTGGAATGGAGCCAGGTATTATACGTAAAGAGAAACATACAAATGATTTATGTGTGTCATTCGTAGAGGAATTTTCAAATTAACACTTGTTAAAGATAGCAATAATTTTCATTTTATATAATATTATTAATATGAAAATTTCAAAATCTTTAAGAAAACACACACACTTCAATTAAATAATGCAATCATGAAATAATATTATGACAAAAAAAGTTTTTATGACCAATTTATATACATATAAAAACAGAATCACTTAAAACATGCAATAGATTATTAAATATCATTGCAATATTACCATATAATGGATTCTATCATTTATTTCAATTTTCATTTGGCCTTATTCTACAGTTTGACGGTTGTGGTTACAATACTATACATAGAAGATGTATAAATATTATTGAATAAGGTATAATAATGACTAACTTACTTTATGCTCAGCCCAGGCTTCCTTTTGACATGTTCTGCCACAATAATGAACAAACTGGCATCCTGAACACTTCAGTAGTTTTATTCTGCAATACATATAATATCATGAATTGAATATTTATTATCTTTATTAATTATAAAAATAAATATGATCAATTAACCCAAAAATAATAGAGATTTAAATTATCATTTAAAGTTATGGCTGTATAAAATAAATTATTAACTTAATGTTGACTAAGTCCGTCAAAGATTTGAGTGTAATAGTTAAATGTACATTGGTCAATAAGAATGTTATTTTATACATAATATGAGTTTAATTATTAAAATACATAATCACATAGAAATGATTATACAGTGCAAAATCTTTATAATGTCGTCCATTATAAGAAAAAGTTTCTATAACATACAAATTAGTTGGATTTGGGTAGTTTACAAAAAAATCTATTTATTTGTTCTCTACCCTCCTTATAATAAAAATTCTTAATAAACAAAAAAATGCTGTGTCCTTAAAATTCATTGTAAAGAGTAAAAATATACAAATAATTTTATAGTTGAAATAAAAGTTACACAAATTATAGTTATGTAAAAATAGACTTTTAAATTAAAATTACAATTTCAATAAGAATTCCATATTTTTAGTGTACAATAAAGTATATACTATTATTTTTTTTACTTAGAGGATTTTACCATATCAACTCGATAGAAAATTTGAATTATTTCAATATTATTCAACACCTAGTTTAATCAAAAGAAAGAATATATAAAAGACAACTAAGAGTAAAAACTGTAGACAAAAGGAATCATACTAAAACAACAGTGTATAGAAAACAAGAATAAAGTTTCGTAAATATACTTACTTCTGAAGACAATTATCGCATCTATTTCCTTGCTCCTTTGACGACAATACAAAGGCAAAAGGTTGTTCTGATAACAACAGGTCGCCGGCTTTTACAGCTGAATTAACATTTCTTACAATGTTCTTCATTTCTTTCTATAACTTGATTTTTTTAAATATTATTTAAAAGGAATGTACTATAGACTAGCCGGCGCAGCGAAGATGTTCGAACGCCGAAATTTATTTGGCTTCGCTAACACCTGAAGTTCCAAAATTAACTCGTCAATATCAGTTACATTATTTTTAGTGAAGACACAACCGCAACGGGCACCGGAAACATCGAAAGAAAATAAACAAATTCTGTATCAATTCAAAAAAGCTCAACAACTGTAAATCTTCGAGATAATGATATTTTGAATAAATACTATTGAATAAGTGATATAATGAAAGTGAGGAATTTCAATCAATGGGTATATTTCACAAAAACACTGTTAGAGTTTTGTAACTGTTTATCAGAAGTACTAAAATACACTTGAACGGAAACTTGCGAGACAAGAAATAGAAAACTTCAGAATAGGGAATAATAAGTGGATATCAGAAATGACAACTAAAGTGACAATAACTTATGGCCAAGGAATTTATAAGTATACATCCTTGGTTATGGGAACTAAAACATACAGTTAAATAATTATTTATTATTTGAAGAGTTGCACTACTCTTCAAATCAATACTATTATTCATAAATGCTTATAAATTATTGTAATTTAAAAAAGAGTCTAATGTTATAGAATTAACTTCAAATAACAGAGAGATATATTTTTTGGCATAAGCTTTAATGGCTATGTAATTTTGTTTTATATCAATACTGATACTTGAACATTATAATTTTTATAATGTACCATACCATTTTTTTGTTTCGAACTGACTACGATATTGATCTAGCAAGGTCTTAACAGCTTCACCGAACTACTGTACCATACAAGCATGTAGTTAACCTTATGTTAAGCAAACTTTGTAGCCCACGGACTATTTTAAAAAGGTAGTGCTGAGATATATTGCTATTTCTAAGAACTGCGTTGTTTCTTTTTTTTGTTGATTCTTGTAATACATACATAGATACTAATATTGATATGATAATAATCTAATCGGTGGTGGTGCTTACTTAAAACTAAAATAGAATTCTAGATTCCTATGACTTTTTTAAATCGTATAGGTGGTTGTAATATATATATAGATTTAGAATTTGGTGTTGAAGCACCTCTTCTCTTCTCTACAATACAATATTATCTATGGTATATATTTTTTTAAATCTATAATTTTCAAGTTTCTCTTTTGAAGTGTTGGTTTGATCGCTTTTATATTTTCTCGTGTAGTTTTTCAGTCATTACAATATTTAAAACATAAATAATACACTATATACTGATATTTAAAATGTCTCTTATAATGACTAAAGCAGCCTTAGCCATAAAAAATGCAGAAAACAATTTCAAAGTTGTAAAATTCGAAGCTCACAAACTGAAGAAAAAATCTTCTGATAAGATGGAAAAAGGACACCCAAAAATGGAATTAAAACAATATTTAAAGAAAGATTTAGAATTAAAGAAAATAAGGCATGACATAGTAAAGTTTGGTATGTCTGGATTCAGCGCAACAAAAAAGGAGGAAGCTAAAATCGCGCTCGCAGTCAGTTTAGGTTAGTATTTGTATTATAATATTTATCTACATAATAGAGACTTGTTTGTATCCAAATTATAGCGAGCTGTATTTGATTTAAAATCTTGAACTAAAAGCATGTTTGTTTGTTTTAGTTATGTTTGCTATTACTATATAATAACTTTGAAGCAGCATTGGCCCAGTGCTAGCATATTAGAAAACACAAAATATCGTAATGGAGGCATAGTACGGTTATAGGAATTTTTCGGTACTATCGTATTAAATGCACCGCGCTCGCCGACAGCTGTTAAGTTGAAATAAAACAGTTTCATCTCAGTTTGGTTACATCGGGCCACGGCAGGTGTCAGTAAGCATGGTGCATTTCATATGAAAGTACCGATTTTTCTAATGCTCTCTTTGCAAATTATCAAACTCAAGTAGAAAATGTGTCACCAAGCACCGGTTGGAGTATTAGCAGCTGAATGTGATATCAAGTCTTCCAGATTTCGCTTCTTACTATCTTAGCCTACTTGGTCATATAATATTAGGTGACATTGTGGTCAAACTAATACTACTATAAAGAATAATATAATATTGAGAAGGAATTGGCTCCCTTCCAAATCATAAGAGAGTTGAATGTCATTATTGTATTGATAGAAGTATATTAAAATGTTAATTCCTCACCAATCTCTTTAACCATTCTGAATATAGATGAGCAGAAAACCGTCTGGTAATTTGATTTTCACCTGAAAGGGAATGTCAAGAACAAAAGAAAAGGGTTTATTCCATTTTATTATCGAAAGTTATTAAGTCTGTGTCGCCCATTGTAGCTTTCGACACTGGTCACTGCACTTAGGATTATTACGATTGTGTTTATACTTTCTACTATAAAGTCTTCAAAAAAACTTTAACTTAGGTTTTCTTGGTTGTTTATTAGTATTTGTTTTGATATTATTATTTTATATGTTAAATGTTTAACCTGGTATATATTATGTATAACACTGAAAAACGTAACGTACATAAATGTCAATTTCATTTCATTGTATAATGATGTATTAATTTTATTTTGTATAAAACTCTTTTTATATGAAACTCTTGAGTGGAATGTAAGCAAGCCTCAAATTATGTCTATATTCTGAGAGGCCAAAGACATTGATGACTCTAATTCTACTAATTTTTCATTATTCAGATTTTAATTTCAGGTGCCAAACCTCCTAAGAAGGAGTATGTCAATTACAAAGAGTTAATGAAGAAAAGGAAAGTGGAAAAACTAAAATTGCAAGAAGAAAAACAATTGATGATATCTAAGAGTATACTACAAACAACTGGCAAGAAAAAAAAGAAAGGTGGTGGTAAAAATGATGTTGGTCATTTGTTAACAGGATATGGAAAGGTATGTGTTTTAATAAACCTGTTATGTCTGTACATTTATTTTTTAAATGAGTGATAGTTTTTCTTTTACAAGGTCCTGTTCGCACATATGACATTGAGAAGTTATTTGTATCTCTTTGTATGTCCTGATTGAACTGAAGACTTGTTATTAAATTTAGTAAACAAGATGCTTATATCATACCTAAATTGTAAATGGTATAAGAATTTTGAATAAAACCTTAAAAAAAAAATAGAATAATTTATTTTTCCATATCAACTAATTTGAATGAAATTTTGGAAATTGAAGTATACATTATTCAGAGACCTACAAAAATGACCAATTACACTTTTAGGTTTTTTTTTTAAAATGAATTAAAATTTAATCTATTCATCTATTTTATTGAAATTCCATAATGTATCCCATATTCTTGATAACTTTGAAATAAATATTTGTGATTTTGTTTATTTTTAGGTCCAGAAGAAGGATTTAAAGAAGGACGGAAAATCATCAAAGAAGAAGAAAAAGAAATAAAAGAACATTTTGTCATAAGATGTCAATAATTAAAGATGTTGTCTTATAACATTAGTTGTTTTTATTATTATAAGGATAATATTAGCGTTTTACCTACCAATAAAACGCATATTGTGTCCGGGAGCCTTATTCGAAGCCTCATATATTTTGAGATAGCAGTCCTCCAGACTCCGCCCACAACGACCTTCCTATTGGTCGAATCTCGTCGCCTGACATCATATGATGCGGGTAGTTTACAATGTTAGCTTTTTTGTTGCTACCGTGTCGCTATAAATATTGACACGCCGCCTCATCTGACTCATTGGAGTCTCAAAATGTTTTAGCTGAAAAACTAGATTTTAACTTTTACAATAAAAAAATGAGGCTTCGAATAACGGCGATAGGACACAATATGAGTGTTTTACCTACCAATAAAACGCATATTGTGTTCGGGAGCCTTATTCGAGCCTTATATATTTTGAGACCATGTTTGTTATCGCCTAGTGAACAGGACGCCAATGGACTAATTATATAGTTTTAATTCTATTATTATTATATGGGCAAACATAGAAATCAATCATAAATGCTATATGTATAAAATCAAACAGGAATAAATTTGTTCCTCAATAAATTATCTTGTACATACTTCTTATTGGTACAAACCACCTTATTATAGTATTTTTGAAACGTCCTACTAGACTTCCAATTAGCTCTGGCCATAATCTTATCGATGGGCTCATTATCTAACCAACTACTAGATACTGCTGCTGATCGAATACTGCCAGACGAATACGCCTCAATGCTAACCTCTTTTAAAAATCTAACCTAGTTACTGGAATATATTACTATTATCTAACCTATTACCTATAGTTGTTTTAGAAGCTGCTCACGGTACACCACAAGCTGTAATAAACAAACTGTCTGAAGATGACAGCGCGTCGATGAGCCCCAAGCGTTAACAATGATTTGATTAAATCAATTGGATCTAGAGATGGATTTTTTGTATTAGGTAACAACCTCCAACCTGATTGTTGGTGCTTATCGGAATCAGTCTTGGAGCCAAAAGTTGGCCAGAAAGTAATGTGATCATTATCAATTATACATCGATCTGATGAAATACTTAACAAAGTTAAATCATGGACTCTACGCCCTGAACACAATAATAATATTACTGCACAAGTTCGAGAAACTTCATATAAAGTAGAATCAACGGTGCTTCTATGTGCAAGCCAAGTTTCTAGCATCCGAGGATCCCATACAGACCGTGTATAATTTCTAGGGCTCTTTGATGCAATCGATCTAAGCATTTGCTTGACTAAAATATGCGAACTTAAACGCATATCATTATTTATGTTAGATACTACGGACTTATGTAGTAAAATGGAATTATATGGTAAATAAAATTTTATTTGTAAATCAGCTAAAAACTTAACAAGCAGATGGATTACAGAAATCCGTTTTTGTATGAGAACACCATACTACCCAACGCCTCCAAGCGGGTTTGTAAGTAGCCAACGTAGACTGCCTCCAACCTGCTCGCAGTAATAACTTCTGTTCAGGGGTCCATGATGCTAACGCGCTCGCCCACCCCCACATTTCCAAATCTCCAGGATCAGATCTGCCACTCCCGATGGTGGGCAGCCCGTGGATGTGTCTATTAGCACGTCCTGCAGTCTCTGGATCGTGAATGGAGGTGCCAGGGCTCGAGACTTCAGATCCGGCCGCCAAAATGCTTGGTTCCACCTGGAGGTAACTATTAGAAAAACACCCTCCGCCTGGTTTAAGTACATTAGTACCCTGGGCATTAGAGTCGGTGGAGGAAACACCCAGGCTAACTGAAACTTCCATTGGATCGCGAACGCATTGCGGCTCCATGCTTCTTGATCGCGCTGATCTCGTGTCACATATCTGGGTACAACGTGAGCCTTCCGAGACGCGAAGAGGGCGATCTCTGGAACCTCCCATTTCCTGAAAACTAATTCTGTCAGTGTAGGCAGAAGATGCCATTCTGTTAACACACTTTGTCGCGATAACCTGTCTGCTACGACATTGTATCTTCCTGGAATATAGTGAGGAACTAAGTAAATCTCGTAATCGTGAAGAATTTGAAATATCTGATATGTCAAATTCATTAGAGTCTCCGATTTCAAACCGCCCTCTTTCCTGAGGTTTGCTACCACAGACCTGTTGTCGCTCTGTAATAATAGAGTTGCATGACTCAGATAGGGAGCGTATCCTGCTATACACTTTAGAACTGCAAGCATCTCTTTGTGGTGGGAATGAAGATGCTCTTCGCCTTTGTCCCAAATACAGCTTATCTGATGATCGTCTAATTCGGCACCCCATCCCGTATCGGCAGCGTCGGTTATTAAAAAGTGAGTTCAGCGAGGTAAGTGTAACCTTGCTCTGTTCTGGCAATTTTTATACCACCACTTGAGCTCGATTATTACCTTCGGTGGCAACTGATGACGGCATCGCGGCTGACTTTGAAGAAGAGAATTGCAAAACATCAATAAATGCCGAAAGTTCAGTCGGCCTAGAGGTACCACCAATCGAGAAAAATTCAGATGCCCTATAACACTTTGGATCTCCCGAAGCCTTGTTTTTTTCGAAACAGAAGTTGAGATATCATGTTCCTCAAGGCTTGTACCTTCTTCTTGGGGAGGTACTTTTGATTTTGCCAGGGATCCCAAATTAAGCCTAAATATTCTATCAAACGCTGAGGGACTAAAACAGACTTCTCTTTGTTGACCTCCCATCCCAGCAGATGCAAGGTCTGAAGGGCCAATTCTATGTGTTCTTCCAATTGTGTCCTTTCCTGGGCTACCAACAGATATTCGTCTAGATATACGATAGTGCGGATTCCCTTCTCACGTAGTTGTTCTGCCGTCCAGTTTGATAGGGCCGTTAACGTGCTGGGTGCTGTTGCGAGACCGAACGGTAAACACGTCATTTGTAAAACTTTTCCTCGATATACCAACCGGAGAAACCGCCGATATCTCCGATGGATCAATACGTGATTGTATGCTTATGTCAGATCTATCTTGGCCACCCAGTCCTGTTTCTGCAAAAAATCTGGTACGCGATTCACTGAAATTATTCGAAACTTCTTTATCTTGAGAAAGGCATTGAGCCTTGAAAAAACTTGAAAAAAACATCTCGATTTTGAAACATTTTTCACCTGTGCTCCGCTCCTATTGGCCCTAGCGTGATGATATATACCCTATAACCATTCTCGATAAATGAGCTATATAACACTGAAAGAATTATTCAAATCGGACCAGTAGTTCCTGAGATTACCCCTTACAACGTCACAAACTCACAAACTTTACCTCTTTATAATATTATTAGTAATTAGTATAGATTATTGGGACGGACGGCGTCTCTAATGCCAACTAATATTATAAATGTTAAAATGAGATTGTTTGTTAAATTTTTAGGCAATGATATTATAACTAAAGAGTTATAATAAACCATTGCTTTCACGCCTTAAGTACTCAATAGATTATCCTAACATTTTGCATAGGGGTACAGAAAAGGATATAGGGTACTTACCATTCATCCCGAAAAATGTACTATTCCCGAGGTATAGATAAAATCTAAATAAATACGGGCAGAGCCACAAACAAATCCTAGTATCAAATAAATGCATGCTACGATACTAAACATGCTAAAATACTCGTTTACTCTCGTTTAGGGTTATTTGCGTAAGTCATTTCTAATATCGATTATGATATATTACAGCGGGCTTGGCGTATGTTGTTCCGCCCTGGTAATAAAAAAAAACCATGACAAATTAAATACTTAAACCTTCCTCATAAATAACTACCTACTTACTGGTGAAAACCGCTTGAAAATCCGTTCAGTCGTTTTTGAGTTTATCGCGAATATCACACGTGGCAGAGGACTTTGTTGTATTATATGTAGTGATATTGAATTTGTATTAATATATAATTGTGACTTCTCGATATCTATGATGTGTCTTTTATTACAGATCAAAAATCGGTACGATATTAAAAGTAAGTTATTGGAGGTTTAAACTTATGAAGTGAATGCAGTTCGTGACCGAAAGTTGTTCGTTTGACTTAAGACTAGTTTCCTAGTGGTACATACACTATGATGGTATTTATTCGGTTTTTTGATAATAAAATAAAAATTAAAAAAAATCTTTATCTCTTATGACGTCTATGCAATGTAATTACTTAATTACAAATTAATTACGCTTTAATTAATATTATTAAACCAAATAATGGTTCATGATAATTGAGGGCTTAAATTGTATTCTAAATATAACTAATTAATTAGATCATTTATCTTTTGTTAAAGTTGCTTTGTAAATTAACCAGTCTGTATCTATTAATAGTAAATTAACCTGCATACGTCATTATATGTAATTTAAATATTCGATTAAATCCATTATCAATCTATTCTCCATAGGGATTAATTTTGTATTACATATCGATAGGTGGGGGGGATAGGGAGTTAATTATTACGCACACCTATTTAAATAGAGAGAAATTAATATAAGCTATCATAACTATTTTATAACTGCTAAAGAGTGTATTGGAACTGTTGGAAGTTTAATGATGGATCTCCATTTACATTTGTCCGTCGCTTTTCGGGCTTTGGATAGAAAATGGGGTAAACCAGTCGATTTGGACACCTCCGACGAATCATTACCGTGTGCCCCTGCTGTAATAGAACATACTCGAACGACATTTTCATCAGAAGATTACTTAAGATCGAGAAGACCACGTCCCACACCATATTCACGGTACGAAGAACGTAGAACAAGAAGAGAGAATATCAAGAGAAATGACTCCTTTGGGAATATTTCTTCGTACAGATTGCCGTCTCTTAGTGATTTGAAAGTGGTCACATCTCCGACTTTAAATGGAGATGAAATGGTTATCGGTTTGGTAAATATGAACAGCTGTGATTATTCAGAAATCGAGAATATAACGTCAAGTACGGTGACATTAGTTTCTACAACAGAGCAGAATAAAACAGATAAAAATATTTTTAAACAACTAAAACATACCGCAGTGACGTATAAAAGAAAGTTAATGAAAAAGAAATAACATGTAAAATTAAAATTTACCTGTTTATTTATGGTAGGAAATATTGATTTGTATACAAATTTTATATATCACCAGTATTTGTAAACCCTAATCATTTTTATGTTATTGTAACATTTATTATGTCAATAAATTTTATTCAATTTATAAGATTTTTATGTTTTATTGAAATGAAACAATTATCATTGTTAAATAATTTTTATAATTGAAAATAACTAAGTATATTTAATATAATATGTACAGCAATATAAATACAGTAATTAATATTATGCCGGCAAGTTCATTTTTACAATAAATAAAAGTTAAACGTTAATAGAAAATTACATTATGCATAAAATGTTGACTTATATATATATATGTTACACGTAAGGCTCGAAGTATTTAATAGCAGTCGTCATTGTTTTCTCGTTGATTTTGTTCGTTGTTATCGGGTTTTTGACTCGCATCTTCACATCTTTGGGCTTCAGCACGCTTTTGTGATTGGCACTCGGCGGTCTCATACCAAGATAATTCTTGTTTCCCGCGAAAATAGATTTCGAACTAAGGCCAGATGTTTCTAGAAAGAAATCGAAAGATCCCTTCGTTTTTAACACGGGCTTGTCCACGCTATTCGACATCATACGCGGTTCACATTTGACGGTATTGTATGAACCACTATTACTCCCAGAGGAATTACTAGATTCGATATCGGAATTTCTTACAGATTCAGTCTCTAAATTCTCTATATTAGAAAGGAGATCAGGTTTGTTAGAAAATTTGGCGCTCTTCAACGAGCCTTTGTTTAAAGTGATTTCGTTGTGAATAAGAAATGTATCCTTAATTCCGTTGTCATTGTTAATATTTACGTTGTTTTGTTTGTCTTTATCAGGAACGTTTGTGACATGTTCTGTCACCACATCAGACATAGAACCGTCGCTGCTACCAGAGCTGATGCGATATTCTTCAGCAACAATGCTGCCAAGTTCATCATCGATTTTAAACTCTTCGAAATTTTGAGACAAATCAAATTTATCAATGTCATCAAAATACTCTGCTTTGTGCAGTTCTGCATTGGATTGGCTTCTGTGTCCACGGTTGAACTGGTGATCGAGTTCAGTTAAGCTTATCTGTTTGCTGCCGACTTTACCACCTTTATTTATCTCTGATAATATTGACGATACTGTATTCCCCATTTGTATTGAAGCACGAGAATCCGACTTTGTTTGCAGAGGATGAACAGAAAAGTTATTCAAATAACTATCGGCAGTTTGTTGGAATGTACGAATTTGCTCATCACTTGATTTATCGTCTTCGTCGGGGATAATAATCTCAGTAACTTGCGGCAGCTTAGGTATGTCTTTATCGCTAATTTTGTTTTGGATCCTTGGTAAAGACACTACTTTAGCGACGCTGTTCCTCTGACTTATCGAGTGTATTGGGTATTGCTCATTATGAATCTCGACCGTCGGCTGTGTCAGCAGCAACTCCCTTTTACAATTGCTGACTACTGGAACATTTATCTCAGAAATGGAGCAGTAGTCCGGTTCTATATTATTCATAGTCGCGACTTGTCCCACAATTCTCATCTTAACGTCTGCAACCCGTTGATTAGCCGCAACGGCTTCAGAGTCTAACGGTTCTGCCATGTTTTTGATACCATTTTCAGCTTTCCATTTAGCCGAAAGGTTCTTTGGTTTAGGAGGCAGTGCAGGAGGAGTCCGGGGTACCTTTTTTCTGTTAAAAATCTTCATCGATCCTAGGTCTTCTTCAATCTTTCTTTCTGGAACGACGTTATTCGTACGATTCTCTATATTGGCAGTCATATTTTTAACGATAGAGCCCTTGATTTTCGGTACAATTGGTTTATCGATATTAGGAGTGGTCCGCGGCAAAGGTGCAGGTTTTTCAGTGTATTTTGCGGCAATCGGCTCGTATTCATTGCTGTAAATACTTTGGATCTCATACTGAAATCCTTGAGCAGTATTAGGCACTTCGTAACTATGTTCCGAAGCAGTCTCCAGACTAAATTTCACAATTTTATTCGCCCTTTTATCTGATCGGGGTAATGTATGATTAATGTTATTAGGTCTCAGTTTTTCCTCGTAAGAAATACTATTTAGTGTAGAGAATTGAACACGCTTTGTAGCTGCCTTTGGACTAGGTGTTTCGCTAGACTTCGAATTATCGTTGCTGCTATCATCTAAAGAATTTTGTAGTAGAATTTGATTTACACATTCTAAAACAGGATTATTTTTATATATCTCATTCGATGGACTTTCATCAGCGTCGCTTGTACTGGCGTACCAATTTTCATTAATTTCAGCTGTATCTGCTTGTTTGCTTAAATATACATCAATATTAATTTCCTTTTCATCGAAATCTGTATTTAATTCCTTATTGTTCTTCTTCATTATGTTATTACATAATACTTCATTTTTGGCAGATACCACGTTAACTATAGGTGAGCAGTTCTTAAAACTGACCGATAAAAGGTCGTCACTTGACTTAGATTTTATTTTAGATGTTATTCTTTGTTCTAAGCAATCCATTTCTTGTTCCTGATCACTCGCGTTATAATACCATGGCTTTTCATTCTTCTCTTCGTTAAGAACGTTATTTAAGAAAAGTTGTCTGTTTGCTTTTATTTCATCAGAAGCCTGTCTCTTGATTCCGTGATTTCTACTCATTTTCGATGAGTAAGTTTTGTCAGAGTCACTTGGGTCATTTTGTATTTCTTTTTTAGCGGCCTCACCAATTAACTGATCAATTTTTAAAGAAGCTCGTCTAATGTCGTTTGCAATTTGGCTTGCAGTGACATCATTATCGTCGGTATTTACTTGGTAGCTCATGCTTAAACATTCTTCCGTACTGCTACTATTATTGACTTGGTTATTATAACCTTTTTGAAGACTGTCAGCATGTTTACTATTATTCTTCCTTCCAGAATATTTTCGTGATCTACGAAAAACGTCTCGTCTAACAAAGGTTTGTTTGTTTTTAATGAATGTACCCTTACTACTAAGGCTTGCATTATTACCTTCTTCACTCGAGCTTGTGTTCCCATAAACAACATCTGATTTTGGTAATTGAAAGCTTTTACTTAGCCTAGTGTTTTTTTGGAATACCGGTGGAGAATGTCTTTCTCGATAGCTGCAACTTCTTACGAACGTATTCGGGAATCTTGAATCGGTGCTTTCTAAGCTTTGGAATTCTGGATCAGTCTCGATATTTGTTTGTTCACTTGTAAATCCAAGTAATTGCTGACAATTATTGCAATAGGATTTTCGGGCTTTGAGCTTCGCTATTTCTTCTTGTTGGGACTTGATTATTTTCTCTTTTTGATGTAAAGCTAAACGAATTTGTTTTTGTTCTCTTGAAAGACGTGATTCTAATAATACAAGCGAACGTAGCACTAAAGCAAGTTGGTCTTGGCGGAGACGTCTTTCTTGGGCCGTTTGCTTGTCTTGCGCTGCGAGAGCCTGATTTGCTTCCACGAGCTGATGTCTATGCTTTAGAACAGATTCCGACTGTTGTTGTAGTGCATTTCTGACGGCATCTAACTCCCGCCGGAGCTCCATAGCTTCGGAGCTGCTATCCATCTGAAACATGATAAAGAGTACAGTGAGTAACTTTGAAATGAAAGCAAACAACCGATACCATTCGATTGGCATTTGCATATAAATAATCGACTTACAAAATAAATATTAGTGAAATGTCAAGAATTATTGAAGCACGATTTTTAAATGAAATTAATATCAGCAATGACGTTGCGTCTTTGTTAGTTGAATAGGTTTCTATTAATGAATGCCATCGTTACTATCGTATAATGCTGGCGGGTTTGTTTTGATCAAAGTCCACTGCGTAATAGTTGGGTAACACGTTCATCGGTCAACATGTGTATCAATTATAAAAAAAAAAACTGGCAAATGCGGGCAGAATCTTTCCATTTTGCTGAATTGCAAAACAGCCAAGTTTGTAAACATAAAAACATATGCGTCAATAATAGTAAGTTTTAATAGGAACATCAAGTTTTATTGTTTTATCGTGACCTTAAAAAGTAGGACAGTGTGTTTTAAGAATGCCGTTTCTTTATATTTCCATTTTGTTCGTGTTCCAACTCGATACTTTCCCTAATGTTATGAAAGAGAGACTGGCGTTTTGATATATCCAAATAAGCAGATTTCGAAGTACATATGGCGGTACCCTATAGGTATAATGTACAACAATGAAACCCAAATATGTAAGAGAGAGTAAAATAAACAATGGGAAGTAAGTAAGTAGAGATATGCGTGTGTATGTGGAATTTGAATAGCTGGCTAGAAAATATATATAATATAATGTTTGTACATAGGTATCGCTGGTTAGCACACTTTTTTTATACTTTATAAGGTTTAGCGTTTGATCACACACTCATCTGATGGTAAATGACGATGTGGTCTAAGATGGAAAGCACGCTTGGTGTTATTACAAAAAAGTTAAATACGTATTGAAGCCAGGGCCTTTAAAAATTTCGCGTATTAAATGCACCGCGGTCGCTGAATGTTCGCCATCTTGCTCTTTTGTCTCGTTTTGGTTACGTTAGGTTAAGACTTGTGGAAAACGATAACGCGAACTTGCTTCGGACGAGCGCGGTGCATTTATTACGAGACCTTTTTAAACCAAGTATTTATTATGTATTTAACTTTTTTTGTAATAACACGGGGTAATTCTAGAGCGAGACTGGTTCTCAACTACAGCTGTAGGAACAGGAACCAAGAAGTACTTAACGACAAATTTTTAAGCTAGCCAGACGTAGTTAGAAAAAGTCCTACCATGTAGTAGTAAGTTTATATTAAAGTAAAAAAGATTAAAACAAAAGAAGAAGTACAATGCGTGTGTGTTCAGAAGATGTCTTGAAACCATGAAGTAATTGATATGAGAGATTGAAAGGATAGGGACTAGATTAGAATAGTACTAGATTTTTTAAAGTAATTCAAACAAAAACACTACAGATTGATAATTGTGTAAACAATGAATTTATTATTGCATGCGTGAGATACATACTCATATGCGAAAACACTGAAAGTTTTTTAAATATATTAATGAACAAGTTGTTCTGTGGAGTTTAGTAAGTGACAACCTTATTTTTATGCACCTATATTTCGGCTTAATACTTAAAATATGTAGTTGCTATGACTTTATTTAGTCTGTATTCATAAAATAAATAGAATTAAACATCGCAAACTAGAGTAGTTCCTTAGCTATCTAACTTAAAAAAAAGAAAAGTAGGTAACTAAATTACGCCGCAAACTATGGTTGCGGTTAGGGATGTAACGCAACAACACAGACGCGGTAATTGACTAACAAAGAAATCGAACAAACTTGAAAAAGAAAACTACGAGTGGTTGCGTACATTGTTCCTACGGTGACAATCGTATCGCTATTCGAACATAACGGTACAATTTAAATGTTCGTACGAGTAAATGTCAACACACGCGCCGCCTGATAACGCATTGTTACCGGAGTGATGTTATGAAATGCTTAGTAATCTTACTGATAACAGCTACCGGGCAGCTAACTGTGTACTTCGATTGTGGACTGATAGTGCATTTTATTATATATTATTTATGTAATTTAATGTACATACTTAAATATATCAATGCTATATTGATGTTCTCCATCACTAACAAAGCAACAATTACTTTGAGTGTATATACACTAGTCTTTGTCAAACTTTGACCGTTCAGATTTGCGATCACCACTGTCCTTAGACACTTGCAACACCAGGGGGGGAGTCGCAAGTGCATTGCCATCCTGTGTTTGGGGGGGAGGAGGAGAAAGGCAGGGAAGGGGAAGGGTAGGGAGGTGGTCCTCCGGCTCTCTTACTGACCGAACGAAACGCAACAATGCAAGCTCTGTTACTTCACGTCGGTTTTCTGTGGGAGGGTGGTACAACCCCGGGCGAGTCGACCCATTCATATTGAAACCAGTAATAGATTCAGCGTGGCTCTACTACTTACAAAACAGCCTACTTATAACGCAACGCAGAACCTATAGCCAATGTATAACCTACACCTACATATAACGCAGAACACAAATTTAGGTATAAATAAGTATTAACATCGAGAGAACTTAAGGTAATCGCCAATTTAAACCCTTCTGATAGTATTTTAAGCCTGGTTAGCCAAGCATTTATTGGTGTGTTCTGGCAGCTGCTCTTACCATCTTAGACTACGCCGTTATTTAGCATCAGATGAGGGTGTGTTCAGACGCTAAAACCTATAAGGCTAATAAAGCGGTGTTTAGGTATATACTAAATTCAAAGTAACTAATATGTACAGTCTTCTCTATAGACTTACTTATAGACAGAAGTATTACATATACCGAGACAACACTTTCATTGAAACATCAAGCAGGTTATGATAAAGTATAACCGAATTCGAACTTAAGAACCAGTATTTAACTATTTTTTCTACGGCTTTGCTTTCGCAAAATACGGTAATTACCGTGCTGGACGTAGAAGTTCTCCTATGTTTTGTCTCTCACACGCTCATGTGTAAATACACATGTTTGAACGTGAACGAATCGCTCGTTACAATTTTCATAGAGTACACTAGGAGTACGTCGGTGACACCGTTCCCTACGATAATTAAAACATGTCATTCGCCTTGAGCAGGCCGGTCGGAAGTCACGGTCGTTGACGCACGATAACGTGACGCTGTATTTCGATCGAAGATATGAAACAATAGCTAACACGGTAAGCACTTAGCCAGTAAAGATAACACACGACAATAATAAGCGTTACGGTATCTCTATCGATTATTATATGATTGATCAGTCAGGGATGTCTTCGATCGTTTCGCAGAGTTTAGGGTTGCACTAAATCATAATCAGGGTCTTTTAACTTCCTTGATATGTATTTCGAAGTAATTTATTATGTATTTTTTTGTTATGTCACATATCACTAGATGGCGCTGTTATGTAATTTTGGATCTTTTGTTATTTTCCTCGACTAAACGTAAAGAGTGCACTTTAGTATTATTTAATTAAAATAAATAAATATCATGTTCTATAAGTTTAACAGTTTGTATTATTTTTATATATTTTTTAAAGTAAATGATCATTTATTTCTATAATAAACACTGGTAATTTTAGAACTAGATTAACATATTTTCATTATAAACAGAAATTATTAAAAGCTTACCAATTTTTTTTAGATTTCCACGGTTATTCATCTAGAACGAAGTTCAAATTTAGCCGTTCATAAGGTTTTTAGTTTTTTTATGACCTTCATAATTTACATGTACAAAATTTGAAGATCTTGAAAAAACGTTGAACGTAGTAATAGCCGTTGTTCCTAATAAGCAACGGCTTAAAATGGATTTAGGTCATTTTTCATTTCATTTTTCATAGTCATGTAACGACTCATTTTCTAATTTTACAATTTCACATAACGAAAACGATTGGTTATGGTGATTTAGTGATATTATAGTAGAATTAAACTAGTTAATTAAACGGTCCGAGTTCACATGGAGGACCTCGATCCACTTTCGTTTTCTACTGTTTCGCGATCCGATGCGTAGGTGTATGTTTGTGGATTACAAACTCGCGAGTTATCGACCTACTTCTGAATATACATTTGTTAGTAAATATTATAGATAGATAATTATTTTCAGTACATTAACGCGAGGGAATCGACGAGCAAAAATTAGTTATTTTATAAATTTATGTCAGTAAGTGATAGTTCCATGCGCGACGTGAAAACGTCGGCGTATCGCTATATGAATTATAGATGACGTTCACCATTTCCTGACGGAACATGGCAGGAACAATAATATTAGAATAAATTTAATTAAAAAATGTAATTTAAATAAACTGGATGTCGGCATGTTCCATAGTATTTTAGCAAAACCTTCGAGTGAGGTTGCTAAAATGCCATGTGAAATTAGTTAAAGAGGATTTTATAAAAGAATATGTATGAAAGGCTTTAACATTAGTATAATTAGGTTATGAAGGGGCTGATATGAGTAGAGTCAAAAACCCCTAAATTAATGAATAAATAAAAAAAATCGCTATATGTATATTAAAAACCGTTTGCTATGTAGAATGTATTTATGAGGTTAAAAAATGGGCTATTATTTGTTGTAACACGTCTTAACAAATGAATTAACATATTGCGTAAAATGTACAGAACAAATTAATTTTCAACAAAATAATATGTCTCATGTTATTTTGCGTAATCGAAAGATGCATAATCGTACAAAAACGAACGTAAACAACAAAATATCAAATACAATAAAATTAAATATTCCTTTTTCCACTGATTTACATTTCATTCTTTTTTATTATGTATTTTTGTATCATCTTTATATTCACGAAACAGAATTAATAAACAATTTGCTTTTAAACATACAAATAAACTTTATTATAAGGACATAACAATCGCTTTATTATACTAAATTGACTATAATTACTTAATTTGTTGTTTCCAAACAGTATCATTGAATGTAAACGAGATGCGTGTTACCATTGTTGCACCAATTGATGAATTAATTAAGCACGCGTATCAAAATACTTTACCGTCGTGTGGAGGAGACTTATTTGTAAAGTCCTCGCCAATCATTTCGGCCGCCCTGAATTTAGCTGCAAGTTCGTTCGAGTTGGCGCATAATATAGTCAAGAATTTAATACAAAATAAAGTTAAAATATTATTATAGGAATCTAGAATTGGCATTTATTTATCCGTAACCTATATCGATGTTATACATACCATACAATATGTATTTATACCTACATTTGTGTTCTACACCAACTACATTTGGAGCGGTAAAATAATATGACGAGGCCTATAATTAAGTCAAAATTAACAAATGTAAATTAAATAAAAGGTGTATCTATCTTAATCGACGTAATGTTTTTAATCTATGCTACTATTATACGAATAATAGATTTTTTTTGTTTGTAATACATAACATTAACAACTATTTGTCAATTAATCTTCCGTTTACTATGATGACCACATACACGAATAATTCATATGAATTTTATATTAGTAATTGTTGGCTGTTTTTGAGCTTTGTTCTCATTCGTACCAGCACAAGGAATATTTAAAAAAATAGCACGTGAAAGGTTTTATGAAAGGTTTGGCCAATAAGTGCAGCCGGAACCGGAACTGTCTTGCTAACAACGTACACCGGATCTATTCAGGTATCGTCAATTGCAGTGTCGTAGTTGGTCGTAAGGGACTCCGGATCAGAACTTATTGGGGAAGGGGAGGAATGTGTGTAACTTTTTACTTTTGAATTTACCGACTGTACCACGATTTATGAATTAGAAATATTTAGGACATAGAAACTGTATATCTTAATATATTCATTATTAATTGATATTGTTGTATATTCTTGAAATTTTGGGTAAATTTAAGCATTTTTATACAAATTGCGACCTCTGTGGCTCTGGGACCTCGTGTCGTTGATTCGGCGCTAGCTGCAACCTCTGGGCAATTATGAAGAGTTTTCTTTATGTACTCCGAGCGTTCTTTAAGGAAAAAAGTTTTACTTAGCAGTGGAATATTTATAAACCTGTACCATTACAAGTCATAGATATTTCTGTAAAATGAATCCAAAACCGCAAGAAAACCTTGAGCATAGTCAGTCAGTCATAACACATTGTAGGTGTCTCCTCATATTACACATAAATACAAAAAAAGTTAAATAAAATATACATACCTACTAGTATATCTATACTAATATTATAAAGAGGTAGAGTTTGTGAGTTTGTGACGTTGTATGGGCTAATCTCAGGAACTACTGGTCCGATTTGGAAAATTCTTTCAGTGTTATATAGCTCATTTATCAGGGAAGGTTATAGGCTATATATCATCACGCTAAGACCCATAGGAGCGAAGCAGAAATGAAGAATTTTGCAAAATCGGGGTATTTTTTTCCTTTTCAGAGCTTCCGCTGCGTTTTAGCGCAAAATAACTATTCCACGCTTACGTATTACCGCCCAACGAAGTGGGCACGGGTCGGCTAGTATAGCATATAGCGTGAATCATGACTTTGTTGATCTATCGAACAAAATGGTTACATATTTTATACAGTAGAACCTCGGTAAGACGAAATTCAATGATAAAAAACAAGTTTTTTTTAGATTTTGTGTGATTATGAGATTTCTGTATGTTACACATGTGTGAAATAAAAAAATACTTCCAGAGACAATATTTCAATTAAAAATTATTTCTAACAAAGTATTTATCTGATCTTTGAACTATAAAAGTTAGTTATACTGAATTGTAATGGAAGTTATAATCAAGCATCGATATGTAGAGGGTATACAGACACTAAAGTATATATATATACTTTTCTTACGGGTTGGAGAGGTTTTTATCTTATCGAGGCTTGATTTAAGGAGGTTCCACTTCTTTTTTTTTCGAACTGACTACGCTATTGACCAGCAAGGTCTTAAAAGCTTCACCGGACACTAAGGCGAGCGTTTAAGGCACTCAGCCGACTAGGAGGTTCTACTGTACTAGTAAAATGTATATTTATACAAATCTAGCTTTTGTTCGTAGTTTCGCTTGCGACTTAGTAGCTAAGGAGCGAAAATGTAAGAATCAAACTCACGTTCGTATTTATAATATTAGTTAGCATTTTGTAGATAGTAAATCCATATTTAGATTTGAAAATATTCCAATAACTTTTTTTTTTCGAACTGACTACGCTATTGACCAAGCAAGGTCTTAACAGCTTCACCGGACTACTAAAAGCTTAAGCATTAAGCTTAAGGCACTCAGCCGATTTTACTTTGACAACTAGCTCAAGGGTGCGCGGCACACCTCGGCTTTGGCTGTTGCCTGATACATGTAATTCGCGACCTATCTGAGCTAACCTAAGCTAAGCTAACTATTCATACATATATGAGTTGTTGAAACATATATGTGTACCAAGCATACATACCTCAACAACCCTTATATATATTTCGTGTCGGATAATATTCTAAACTATTCCAGTTTGATAAGGGGAAAAAATAAAACCCTTCCACCTGCATGTGTAAGCGTGTATGCGTGCACGTGTGTGGAGGTGATATGTGTAATGTTGTCGCAGTGATGTAAGATTTTGTGTCACTGTATCGCGCGAGCAGCGTACTCAAGGGCTCCACGCCGAGGGAACGGACCTATATTCCAATAACGCTAACGTTTTGTTATATAACTAACTGTGCCCGCGACATAGTCAGCGGCGTGAAGTCAAATGTAAAAAAACCAGTGACTAATAAATTCATATGAATGTATTAACTCTATTTCAAGTCGCGTCGTCATTAAAATTATAATAACTTTTAATAGAGTGAGCCGATTTTAATTAACCCGAAAGTAAATATTACTCTAGGATATGTTTAATGATTTTTAGGTGGTGAGGCTTTATCGTGAACGTAGTACTTTAGCAGTGATGCGTGTTCACACACACAGACTGACAAACAGATTTTTCTAAAAATGATTGAAATGTATTTTTATTGCTTATTCCAAGACATCTGCAACAACTTTATATTTACAAAAAAATTAAAAGTTCAAACACTGTTACCAGAGGTGGTAGAGCCACGCTGAATCTTTTACTTGTTTCAGCATGAATGGGTCGGTTCACACGGGGTACTACCACACTCTCGCAGAAAACCAACGTGAAGTAATAGTGCTTGCATTGTTGTCTTTTCGTTCGGTCAGTGGTAGTCCGGTGAAGCTGTTAAGACCTTGCTTGGTCAATAGCGTAGTCAGTTCGAAAAAAAAAAA
>MU159260.1:0-18450 GCA_015888305.1 Antheraea pernyi | reverse complement strand
CCCCCGCCCTTCCCCACTCCCCTCCCCAAAACACAGGGTGGTAACGCACTTTTGACTACCCTGATGTTGTTAGTGTCTATGGACGGTGGTGATCACATAACATCAGGTGACCCACCTGTTCGTTTGCCTCCTATGAAATAAAAAAAAAGATTATAGCTGATGCGCGAAAAATCTAATGTGTAAAAAAAAGTTACATGCCACTTAAGGCTGCCTTTACACGCCAAAACAAATCACGACGAACATTTTAATAGGTGGCGCTATCCGTTTAAGCGATCGGGGTTAATGACACCGTGTTTGGTTCCCGAAATGGTTAAAATCATTAGCCAGTTATGCAGACTGTTATTAACGAAATGACTTACGCCATTATGGTTATATTTTTATCCCTTCGTAAAATTATATTTGTAAATGGACAAAACCGAGCAACAGGGGTGGGGTTCGACTCCGTGTGTGTTTGGAAACCAAATCGCCTTGAAAGTTTTTGCTATAGCGCGGCGGTTTATTTAATTACCGTCCATATTCTACGTATATATATTTTATTTATATATTTGTGTTGTGTTCGCACGGTCTTTACATGTTTTCATAATTATGAGACCCTTTGTTATAGAAGTTGTAAATTGTTTGAGTCTTTATATATTCAACTAATACGTTGGAATTACCTTGAATTTTGATATTTCAATTCGTTGTATTAACCTTTGGCTCTTGATCTATTTTTATTAATTATACATAATTAAATATTTAATATTTTATACAGCGACTTATATATGTAAAAATGAATGTTGATATATATACCTAATCGGGACATAAGTTCCGTCACAATCTTATTATTTTTAATTTTCGAATACTGGCCAGATATACTTCGATTTACTCTGAATATAACGCTCGCGCTTTCCGAAAATAAAAATAAATAGTGCGTGGAGTCCCTGCGCCTGGAAGAAGTGAACCTTCGTACTGTGGAAATGAAAATAGGAAGGGGTAGAAATTGTTTTTTTTTATTGTAACACGGCATAATGACTGCACTGCACTGTGCACAGTACAATCCAAAAACAACAGCGACCACCGAGTGACACACTATCCATCGCCGGTCGCCGCTGTCATGTCGGCCTGCGAAAAGCTGGATATGCACAGGCTGATCCCGAAACGTGACCCGCAGAAGCGAATCACTATGACGGGCTTTTCGCCATATACATGGTGGTTGCGACTCAGTCAGGCTGTAAAACCTTACCACCCCGCTTTCGCCATTGCCTCGTTCGTTATTCTGCAGGGTGCACCACGTGCAGGTGAGGTTGGCTTGGATGTCTCAAGTCTTAGATATTATTCGACACCCCTTACACCCTAAAATTTGTTGTTTCTTTAAGACAAACTTTATTAACATTACTTACAATTCACAATTGATCGCATCTTTTAATTATCATTTTCGAGTGGAGAAATATCCAAATCATTTGCAATGGGATTATGATAACTAAAGTAAGGTACAAAATGTTTGATTATTTTTCTCGCTCTGTCTCTTTCTATTCCCCTCCCCGGGAGCGTTGAACGTTTAACGCAACAGTGCTTTCATACCCCCTCCATGGTAACGTTAAACGTTTAACGCAACCTTGTTGGAAGTCGCATTAGAAGTTTCACTTTAATAAATTCATTTTTTTAAACGGAGTGTTCTCATAAAGGGGATATAGTTGCGATTATCGCATTACACCGCTGAGGTTACGCACCGACAGAGATAATCAAAGTTTTGCAAAAATTAAAAATTACACTTCAGTTTCATTACAACTGCACACTGACGAATCAAGTTTTGAAGATCGTAAGAGGACCGGCCGACCTAGCACAGTTAGGACACGAGCGGTCATCAAAGCACTAAAGGCTCGAATCCTAAGAAATCCCGTGCGTATAAATAAGCAAAAAATCTTGTCTCCTCGTAACATATTTTACAAAGAAATTTTATAAGCAAAGTGTAGTTTCGCTATCATTTGTTTATGTTTTATCTTCTGTACATAATATAATATATATTGTTAAGACAATAAACAACCCAGACGAAGTTGCTGGTATCAGCTATTTGAAAAATAAAATATGTTATTAGTTAATATGTTGGCACGACGCCAGTATATGTTGATGGATGATCCAATTACGGCAAGGTCTCAATTACCAAAACCCTATTAGGCCAAACACATGTAAAATAACAAAACATTGTGGCTATCGATTTTTTAGGGCAATTTAAATGTGACATCGATGTCCTAATTACTAAAAAAGTTCTTTAAGTAATGTGGTATTTCACGAAAATAATTTTAAGCTCATAAAACACTTCTTCAGAAAAGTATTCATAGCTACTTATAATATATATATATAAATCGTAGTATTAAAGTTAGTGTTAACAATCATGACATTGCGTATACGTAAGTATATACATGTTTTTTTTAATATATAATATATATATATATATTAATATATATATATACTTATATATATAATAGTAACTCTCCACGAATGAACTCGGTGATTAAACTGAGTACAAAAAAAAACCAGTAAACCGGAATGAACCGAAAATCAAAACTAAATCAGACATGTAAATTATGTTATTTTGAATTAATAAATCTAGATAATTAAAAGAACATAATAATAATACAAAATGTTAAACCGGCTGATGTATTAGGTAACCTTTAATATGAATTATAAAAATAAATCAATCTACACAACCTGTCAGTCTTCGTTCAAACTAGTTGAGTGTCAATATTCAGATTTAAATTTCGGTATCATTATGCTTTAAGTTTTACGAACAGACTTCTCACAGCTCGCGTTTTAATGCCATTTAATCTCTTGCTTTATTGTTATTACTCTTATTTTACAATAAGTAAATAATACCAATAAAAATAACAATAAAGCCAGCTTGTAAGATGACACTGTTGAGACAAAGGCACACTTGAGAACAAATACAAGCACCACACCAGCCCACGACGCATTGTCGATTTTAAACATAGTAATCTACAGTTATATATTTCTCTCACATACCGCGGTACTGCAAAACCGTTTCTGAAGGCTAGATTTCTTCACGATGTTCATGTGTCCTTATTCTCTTTCATCGTAAGCGACAATTTTATCGATTTATATTAGTAAATTTCCGTGAATTCCAGAAAGTTCTGTTAATCGTCGAATTGATGCTCTCATATTTATTTGTTTCTCGAACTGACTACGCTATTGACCTCGCAAGGTCTTCACAGCTTCACCGGACTATGCTCACAGATGATTATTGTAACTTTATCATTACCTCTTAGCCCCTATAGAAAAGCATAAGGAGATCTTGTCAGTAGCTTAGAATATAATATAAGAGTATCTTAGAATACCTTCCTACAGTTTGATGACATTCTATTCTGAAAAGTACATTCGAACTGATTCAATAGTTTTATTGTGAAAAACTCATGACTTTATTTGTAATTTTATACGCGTAAACTACGAAATAAGACTTTGATTTTTATTATATCATAGGAGGCAAACGAACAAGCGGGTCACCTGATGTTAAGTGATCACCACCGTCCATAGACACTTGCAGCCTCAGAAGAGTCGCAAGTGCGTTGCGAGCCTGCATTTTGGGGAGGGAGCAATGGGGAGGTGGGCCTCCTAACATCATAAAATAAATAAATACAATAATCATAAAAAATCCTGAACATCGCTTTCTGTCATTAAGTATTTAGAATCAGAAGTTGCTAAGATCATCTCTTACAAACTTTTTAACAAATTTTACATTCCTATAACAGTATTATATACGTATAGATTAAAGAGACTCATTTCATTAGATGAAATTGTGGTTGAAATGCAGTGGTACGTTACTGGTCAAACGTATTATTAAAAATGAAGTCGGTTAAAAATACAAGGAAATCATTGCAATCTATGATACAGAACCACGGTAAATCTATGGACAATCTTACGAACGGTAACCAGTTATGAAGACGATACTCTATGACAGACCCCATTGTTTTCACTGACCGACATATCCTCTGCTTTCACCGGCCAGACACTTGTGATCTTAGAGCTTACGTCATATCGATTCGATACAAGAACCAATTGATAGAATTGTACTCAAAATATACAAATATGTACATCCGAAAGTATTTAAAACACTGCACGACTTTGAAAACGTGAAATGATTGAAGAATACTTTTGATTTTGTTTGTAAACCCACATAATATCTCGTTCTTTGAATTACGTATTGGAATAAGTCCGCTAAAATTATTTCAGAAGAATATAACTGTAAAGTGACAGTATAGTGACACGTGATTGATGACTGATCTACAAAATCGTGCGTTTGTAATTTGTAAAATTACTGCCCAATAAAAAAATATCGTTCATTGATAGAAACCTATACCGTGTTATTACAAAAAAGTTAAATACGTATTGAATACTTGTTTTAAAAAAGTTTGAGTACTTTCGTATTAAATACACTGCGTTCGCCGAACGTTCGACATCTTGCTTTTTTATCTCGCTTTGGTTAGGTTAGGTAACATTTGCGTTGAAGTAGACGCAGTGCCAGTTCGGCAGCTCCTGCTCCCCGGCCTATAGGTGACTGAAGGCACCATGGGGTTTTAGTCCGTGCAAGTCGGACAAGCCCCACCCTCAGCTGCCCGGCTATGGTGGGAATCTGAAGGGATTTCCTCATATAAAAAAAAGGTTAGACTTGCGCTCGGGGAGTAGACGCAGCACCAGTAGGCAGGTCCTGCTCCCCGTCCAAAATAAGACTTGCTAAAAACGATAACGCGAGCTTGCCTCGGCAGCGGTCGGCGAGCGCGGTGCATTTAATACCAAAGTACCCAAACTTTTTTAAAGCAAGTATTCAATACGTATTTAACTTTTTTAATAACACGGATAATGTTCAGTTATATTAATTAAAAAAAATATGTTAATGTTAAAGCTGAAGGTTTGGTTGGTATTGGCTTTTGTTTTATTTCCATTATGACGGCAGTCCTCGCCAATGTTTTTGTCCGCTCTGAATGTGAGTTGAGCTTACGCATAATTTAGTCATGAGTTTAATACCGAACAAAGTTAAAATATTATACATATAATAGGAAATGCAAATCTTGATTTATATTCGGCCCAAATATATTCACAACGGTCAAAAACTTTGGCGTGTATTTCGTATGTAGTCATGAGTGATTGTTAGTTTATAATATTTCCTTATATGTTTTGGTCATTTCATCGAACAACCTTGATTGCGGCCGACTTTGGTCAGTCAAGGCAACATCGCTGAGTCACTGTGTGATATGTGGTCACGGTCGTCGTGTCGATTCCTGTTTGTGCATTTGCTGTCGTCTTGCACTTTTTCATTGTCGAGGCGACGATGTGCCGGAAGGAAGTTAAAAAGCTATTTAAAACTGCATTGACTGTTTACTTATTTTATTCCCTCGTTATTGTACGTTAGTACGTAATTCTACCTTATAGACCAATCATTTATTGTATTTTTTTATATTACAGGGGCAAACGAACAGGCAGGTCGCCAGATGGTAAGTGATCATCTCCGTCCATAGACACTAGCAATACCAGGGGAGTTGCAAGTGCGTTGCCAAAGTTGCGTTATAGCTTGGCGGACGTTATCCAGTCCTGATAATAAAAAAAATCTTGACAAATTATATACCTCAATCTGGACTGACGTGGCGAAAGACTTTATAATATGTAGTGATGATCTCCCACTGGGTTTCAAGTTTATAGATTATCAGAACTATCAGTTTTGATAAGGAATATTGACATAAATAAATCGAAATAAAATATTTCATATGCGATAAAAAAATTATACTCTTGTTGTTGTTCGATTTTGAACCTTAATTGGTATAGAATTGGTTATCAGAACAAGTCTCAAGTTAGAAATATATATGCCGCTTATGAAAAAGAAAAATCAGTATGGGTGTGAATAAACGTTCGAATCGAATTTCAAATTTAATATTTATAATGTCCAAACAGTTCGCACTAATCCAATAATTCGAACTATTTGGATAACTCGAACGGTTCTTTAATTAATATGAATTTAATAATTATTTTAAAACATCTGATCAATTTATAATATTTGAATTACTTGAAAACATTGAATTATTTGAATATTTCATTTTGTTCGAACAGCTCGAGTAGTCCGAATTATTCAAACTGTTTCAATATTAAATTGGACTTTAAGATCGAATTATTCGAGTCCTCTACGAATAATTTGTACACTACTAGAAGTCAGGGGAAAAATGTACTCTATACTCTTATACTATAATGATATTATAATATAATAATAATATTATAAAGAGGTAAAGTTTGCGAGTTTATGACGTTGTGACGTTGTAGGGGGTAATCTCAGGAACTCCTGATCCGATTTGAAAAATTATTTCAGTGTTATATAGCTCACTTATCAATGGAGGTTATAGGCTATATGTCATCACGCTAAAACCAATAAGAGCGGAGCACCAATGAAGAATGTTACAAATTCGTTTTTTTTCCTCGTGAGAGTTTCCGCTGCGTGATATCGTTAGCCCAAAGTAACTATTTACCCGTAATGAAGTCGAAGTAGTCCGGTGAAGCTGTTAAAACCTTGCTTGGTCAATAGCGTAGTCAGTTTGAAAAAGAAAAGAAAAAAAAAGGTAACGAAGTCGCGGGCAGAGGCTAGTAACTCTATAAAAGCAGTAGTCGATGTTACAGCAACATTTTACTCACGTTCATAATTTCTATGGACTTCTCTTACAATATTATTTGAAATCCGAAACTATTGAGATAATGTAAATTTTATTAACCTTGACTGCTTTCGCGACTCCTACGCTTGGACTCATTTATACAATTACGATTAAGCCACATTCTTTAACATAAATTTCATTTCGATTGATAAGTAGTTCCCGATTTTCAATCACGGACGTATAAGCCCGGCTAGCTCAGTCGGTAGAGCATGAGACTCTTAATCTCAGGGTCGTGGGTTCGAGCCCCACGTTGGGCGAATTATTTTTGTGACAATTTTTTTTTATAACAAAATTGAGTATGTTTATTTATTTATTAGGTGCTTAGTATAAAAATAATTGTATTTTTTATGGGTATAGATAAACACTGATTACCATAGCCACACATAAATATTATGAATAGGAAAATGTATGGAAATAATATATTATAATACGACAGCAGGTTATAGATAAAAAAAACTATCGCGTTGAATGAAATTGTAATGTACCGGATTTTTAGGTCTAATTTTGGAATTTTTGACTGATTTTGCCTATCCCATTAGCTATTTTTATAGATATTAACTGTAGATTGATTTTATCGTTTACGTTATACGAAATGTGTGTTTGTGTGACGAAAAGCGGTGGAATACAAACGCTGTGTAGGGTTGAGTGTTGAAATCACCGAAGTTAAGCCACGTCGAGCGCGTTCATTACATGGATGGGTGACCGCCTGGGGACACCGCGTGACGTTGGTTTTTAGTTTTATTTTTTTAAAATTAAATATTTCCCTGTCATACAAAAGTTATACTTCTATCGTGTGTCTTTACGATACATCTTGTTTTATTAAAATCTTCCGACTGTCTTTTGTCTCTCTAACTTTTCTATATGGAATTTTTTAAATTAAATTTTTGCGTTTTTCCGAACAATTTTTCAAGCATACAAACAAACCTCGCCCTCTCAAATGCTGCGTTTACATACATTCGACAATTAATTTTTATTTATATAAGTCTATATTGATAATATATAAATCTGGAGGGTTAGTATGTTTGTTTGATTGAACGAGCTAATCGAAAAAACTACTGGTCCGATTTGAAAAAATCTCTTAGTGTTAGATAGTTCATTTATCGAGGAAGGCTATATATCATCACGCTAAGACCAATAGGAGCGGAGCACCAATGAAGAATGTTACAAAATCGGGGTTAACGTTGTATTACTTGTAGGTGGTAGAGCCACGGTGAAGTTATTATTGGCTTCAGCATGAATGGGTCGGCTCGCCCGGGGTAATACCACCCTCTCATAGAAAACCGACGTGAAGTAACAGTGCTTGCATTGTTGCGTTTCGTTCGGTCAGCGAGAGCGCCGGAAGTCCACATCCACTCCCCTCCCATCTCCTCTCCCTCTCCCTGTCTTTCCCCCAAACTCAGGGTGGCAATGCACTTTCGACTCTCTCGGTGTTGTTAGTGTCTATGGGCGGTGATCACTTAACATCAGGTGACCTGTTCGTTTGCTTGCTATGATATAAAAAAAAAGAACATATTTTCACCTTCTACGTAAACGAAGTCGCGGGCAAGAGCTAGTTAATAATATACAGCATATCAAATCAATCTTAGAAGATATAAAATTACACGCTACCAAAAAAAACTTGTGGAACGAGAACTGCGAAGCTTTTTTCAGTTTGATGATCTATCAATGTCAGTTAGTACATCAAAAAAATAGATCGGACAGTTAATGTGTTGGGACACTTTTAACGCCAGATTAGTACATTGCTCCGTACGCTCTTTTTAAGTATTGATTATTATCGACTCATATGTCACATTATGTTATTTTTCTATAGACTATATCGATTTAAGAATGACAACCTCTCCGTTCACTAAATGACATGAAAATCTGTTGATAATAAAAATATATATGTACATTACGTATGAAATTTTATTGGTTATTACGTGATATATATTTCCTGTGTACCAAATTTCATCAAAATCCGTTCCATTAAAGTAATTTGTGAATCAAATACATTTTTAATTATCAGTAAATAAAAGAAATAATCATTATTATTATTATATAGTATAAAACAAAGTCCCCTACCGCGTCTGTCTGTCTATTCGCTATAAACTCTGAAACTATTGAATGGATTTTCATGCGGTTTTCACCAGTGGATAAAGTGATTCATGAGCAAGGTTTTGGTATATAATTTATCAAGGATTTTTTTTTATAATCAGGGCGGGACAACGTCTGCCGGTCCCGCTAGTATATTATAATTCTTGTAGGTGGTAGAGCTACGCTGAAACTATTACTGGTTTCAGCATGAATGGGTCGGCGCGCCCGGTGTTCTACCACACGACCCACACAAACACCGACGTGAAGTAACAGTGCTTACATTGTTGCGTTTCGTTTGATCAGTGAGAACGTCGGAGGCCCATCTCCCATCTCCTTTCCCCCTCCCTCCCTTAACCCCAAACACAAGCTGGCAATGCACTTTCGACTCCCCTGGTGTTGTTAGTGTCTATGGACGGTGGTGATCACTTAAAATCAGGTGACCCACCTATTCGTTTGTCTGCTTTGACATTAAAAAATATATAGATAAAGTTTATACTGTATAATTTCTTGAATAGCATAGAATTCCCTGTATAAAACTGCATCAAAATCCTTAGTAAATAAAAAAAATCTTTGAATTTTGATTTATTTGTGTTTTCTAAAGTATTTTTGGCAATTCTAACACCTTATCAACTGAGGATTTAAATAAGCTTTCCGTTTGCATAATTTCATAAGATGCGGTCAACCCGTTATCAGCTACAGCCCGACATACAAATTATAATAGTCATATTATAAAGCTGGCTGGTTTGTTTGTTTGTTTGTTTGGTTGAACGCGCTAATCTCAGGAACTACTGGTCCTATTTAAAATTCATTCAGTGTTAGATAGCTCATTCATCGAGGAAGGCTTATATATAGGCTTATAGGTTGTATCATAACACTAGGACCAATAGGAGCGAAGCACCAATGAAGAATGTTTCTAAATCGTTTTAGTTTTCCTTTTGAGAGCTTCCGCTGCGTGTTAGGGTTAGCCGAAAGTAACTCTTCCACGTGGACGAAGTCGCGGACAGAAACTAGTTATATACCTATAAACCCAATTATTTAGAATAACACAAATATTCAAAGAGTATTAGATTGATATTAGTTAATGATTGAAAACGTTTTTTTTTCTCGTAATTTCTAATTACATTTATCGCGTTAGATATTAACCAAATATCGTTAATTAACGTCATGAATATGTTTAAAAAATAATTTAATAGTCATAACATCATTATTAAAATAAAATTACTTTAGCACCACATTTATTTTTTCTCAAAATAAAAGCATTGACCCGGATTCATTTGAAAATAAATAACAACTTTCTCGACAGCAAATCGCTGAGTAATATTTATCATAAAAAGTGTAGCAATTATTTTTTAATAACGACTCACGATTTGCAAGGAAGGTATGTTATTATCGATTAATAATATTGACCCGATTTCGTTACACTAATCGATTCTGAAACCGAAAGGATAGTTAATTAAATCGATATATTTATTGCGCTGATCTAAGATACAAATAGCTAATAAGATATAAGAAAATATGAAAAAAAGTGTGTGAGTACTTATTTATGTACACGAGTTAGAAGTCTTTGGCGTAACAAGATAAAAATCTTTTCAAAAATTTTATCTTTCACCTTATTCTACGTTTATAGAAAAAACCACACTAACAATCGAAAAAAGGTATTTAATACATTGAAAGTTTTAATACAAAGAAATAGAAACCACAAATACAAAGAAAGAAAATGTTGACAATAGCTAACTTTAGGGTGTCGGTTTTTCGTGACGGTGTGCGCGCGCAACGTAATAACTTCAGGGTGTCGGTATTTCGTGACGGTGTGCGCGCGCATCGTAAAAATTTACTCTCGTCATTTTTCCCTAATGCGCCAAAAGAAGTATAACTTCAAAAAGTCGATGCAGACTTAAGGATTGCCAACAGAAGTGAAAACTCACTAAACAATGGAATAACTGTGTTCTTTTATGAATTTTTAAATCTATTATAGTCTGAATTATTTATATGTCATAATTTGTAAATTGAAATTATTAAGAGGAAACGCGGGCGGCGAAACATTTGCAGAGTAGGACTTACAGACATCTGCTGTAATTGTAATAAATTTGCTGTAATCTAACATGTTGTATTGTGAATTTTTATCTTTCTGGCTCTTGTTTCACCAATACACCAATACAATCGGCATAGCGTGTTTTTCTCTTCTGCTCTCATCTAACTGTCATCTCAGTATCCACACTTTATATACATACTAGCGGGCCGGGCGTACGTTGTCCTGCCTTGATAAAAAAAAGATACTAAAATTCAACCGCAGCGCCACCTACCGGGTCCAATTGTGAATCTAAGCCATTCTCGGATCCACTGGAACATGCACACAAAAATTCATGAAAATCGGTACAGCTGTTTAAGAGGAGTTCAGTGGCATACACACGTACAGAAGAAATGTATATATAAAGAAGATATAATTTCCCAAACAATACCAGCATGCCTTCTTTGGTCTTACTTAACTCCATTATCCGATCAGCTTTATCTTAGTTTTTTTTTTCAGTGATATTTTGCATTTTGGATACGGCGTCAAGTGTTAGTTTGAATTATAATGGGCCTCAGCTTCCTATGAAGGAAAACATTGTGAACTTCAGTATGGTGATAGGGCTTTTTCTAATACCTACATAGCTAGCTTCCACTCTTAGGTTGGCAATACGTCACTAAGCACCTATAAGTGTGTTCCAGCAGCTGAAACTCTCTGTGCTCAGCATGCTGCTATACAAGGCTACATTGTCACTCAACATCGAGTTAAATTGTGGTCAAGCGCTAAACCAATATATCAAAATCAAAAAAGACTACTTCATGACATATCCATATCGAGCTAATATATTATTTTTCAATTTATCTGCTTATCTGTTGATTGTGAAAACAAATTTTACATTTGAACAGTCTAAAATACATTAACCATAAGGAACCCCCGATGAATTCATTAAAAAAACTATGTTATGTAGTTCTGTTGCGAACCTTACGACCTTTCGTTATTCAATCATAATAATGTTGGGCTATTTTCTTATAATAAAATACTGTCTTATTGTGCTCTCGCATTATGCAACACGGTGTCTTGTCACAGATTAAAATAATAACAATAATTTTATTGTTATACTGTACGAAAGATGTTAAATAACATCCGAATCGAAATTAAGCTGGCTGATATTTACGTAAGTAACCTTTAAAAAGTGTATTTGGTTTTATAACGACATCACGGAACTGATTTAGCGTAATTTATCATAGCATTTACTGTCCTCGTCAACCTTTTTGAACGCTCTCAACATAGCCGTAATAATATAAAAGCATAATACAAACTAAAGTAAAGCATTATTATAGGAAACTTGGAACACTGGATAAGCACTCCTATTAAATACATACACAGAAAAGAGGTATGAATACGCATGGAGTCCGGCCTATTTTTATTGTGTTCAGCTATCTCTGGACACTTATCGAATGAAGGTAAGTTTTTCAAAATGATTCCCACTACGCGACGCGACTATCGGATGGATGGCTCGTGTGCCATTTTATTTCTTGTTGGTACGTCGGCGTCGCGCTCGGCGGATTTAATTAACATTCCGCTGGCGGCGACGGTGTAGTGCCGCGATCGAGTTACGCTGGCGCCGACCGCAGGCGACACCGGGGTGGGTTATGTAACTGGCTAGTTCTTGCACGAACTTGCTAATCATCCGAGTGATAGACATACCTCTTGATGGCGGTACTGTTAGGAATAAACTAGTAAACAACTAACGTTACCGTTTTTTTTAAAGTGACAACTTTTTAGGCGCATTGAGCGGTATATTGGGCATGCACCTATTGCGTGAATTACCCGTTATTATGCTAATTACTGATTTAAATTATAATTACACGTCGAGTACTCGGGTTACATAGTTAAGGTTAATACATTCAATTTAATAATTATTGTGGTACGAGAAAAACTTACGGTTTTGCGTCATGACATGGTAGTAAACGTGACCGACCGTATTGTTCTTGCGCGGCTTGCGTCTGACTAGCGACGCGTAATATAGGGGGAGCCTGTGTACATGTAATATTGATATTTTGCAGCTCATCATACGTTTGATTCATTAATAGACTTTAGAAAAATGTGTAAAATAGGACGATTGTCCTCTTCGTACTCTCTTTACCGTAATCAGTCAAAAATTATCACACCAATGATACCCACATATATCTAAAAGACATCTATTTATACGTATAGAACATACAACAGACAATAAACAAAACGAAATAAACATTTTAGGACATTAAACTACAATAATGCCTACGCACTTGTTAAAGCTTATTTACATAATAAATGTTAACACTATTGGAGTCAATTCGTGAAAATAATATTTAAACACATAAATAAAACAAAATTTGGACATAATAATTGGTGCCATATTAATATTTTAATTATTTTTTTAAAGAAGTCAAAGAGAACATAGAATTTGTGTTCGTTCATAGTAAGCCACAAATTACATTAATTTCTTAACATGCCTACTTTGCATCTTAACATGCATCTTTAAATTAAAAAAATAAAAATAAGTGGGGTTTTTGTCCGTACGAGTCGGACGTAACCCACTCTCTCCCCCGAGAGGGTGGCGTATCCGTAAATGATTTCCCCAAGTTAATAAAAAAAGGGGTACAGAGATGGCCATGGGGTATATCAACATCAACGCTAGGAAAGCCGCCGGTAAAAGCTAGCAAGGAGTAAAAATATCACTTTACGGATATTCCAAAATCTACTCTAATCCTATAGTACAGAGACGGTAATTCCGTAACTTGCAATTATTACTATGCTCTTTTTTTAGTATTTCTTTAAAAAAACTAATATTATTTCTATAATATTATGTTTTCCTGTACTTCTTACTTATTAAAAACAAGTCTTATGGGTACTAATTTAATTCATGACCAACGATTTATCCTCATCAACAAAAACTAACACCCGTTGAATAAGATGTAACTTATTCAGCATAAAAACTTGCAATCAACCGACTGGGACAAAAGAAATGGTGCCACCGACAAACAAAAAAAAACAAAAGTTCACAGAGGCGCGTGCACGGCATTCGACCGTGAAGAGACGTTAGTCAGTTAGACGCTATTTAATATACTTATGACAGGGTTGCAGCGCGCAAATATAACATAATTATCATGTAGTAACGTTTCGTCTAGAATTTAACGATATTTTCTCTTGACATTTAACCGGCAACCCTGTTTTAAGGCTGAGTTGCATTAGTCTGGCGATTATTTCAATCGCATCGAATCGATGAAATAATAAGTTGCAGCAGGAGTTTTTCGCGGAATCTTAGTTTGTCATGAAGTGGATTTTTTTTATGTCATAGGATGTAAACGGACAGGTGGGTCACTCGATGTTAAGAGATCACCACCGTCCATAGACATTTGAACAGCAGGGGAGTCGCAAGTGCGTTGCCAGCCTGTGTTGGGGGAGGGAGGAAGGGAAGGGGGAATGGAGAAAAGGAAGGGGAAGGGAGTTGGGCCTCCGGCGCTCTCACTGACCGAACGAAACGCAACAATGCAAGCACTGTTACTTCACGTCGGTTTTCTGTGAGAGGGTGGTACTCCTCCGAGCGAGCCGACCCATTCATGCTGAAACCAGTAATAGCTTCAGCGTGATTCTACCACCTACCAAAAGCTTTTATTCATAATCTTGTGCTATTTGACTCTATACTTTGTAATTTTTTTTTATTGTTTTATATTTTTATTTTTTATTTTTTTATTTTATTTTTTATTATTTTATTAATTGATTTTTTAATATATGTAGTACGATTATTTCGTATAAGTGGAGTGTGGACTACGCTTGTGAAGCTGTTAAAACCTTGCTAGGTCAATAGCGTAGTCAGTTCGGAAAAAAAGGCATAAGTGAAGTGGATGGAAAATAATACCACGGAGCATGAGTTCTAAGATGGCACAAAAACTCCTTGAAGAGTTCTAACAAGGGGGTCACCAGCTTGTTAGAAGATTGAAATAATCACAAGGCACTTGGAACTTACCTACTCGATAATGGCAGTAATAATCTAGAGGATTTGCTGGCAATTATTATAATGACGTCGCGAATTAACGTTCACCATTACCGCTTCATGTTGTCCGGTTAGCGTAATTTTTGAACTGTTTGTCAAGTTTACTAGTAAAAACTATAAAATATGATTTCGTCACTGCGAGAAATCCAGTGGGATACTGAGAGTAGTTCCTCCGATGACAAAACTAATACATCTGAAGATAATATGCGGTTTAGATAATTTTATTTTCTTGAGTTGATCACGAAATAGAATGGGAGGAAGAATGATTCTTGGACATATTTTCGGATTACAAAAAATTAGCACATGAGTTGTCTTTGTACTTGGAGCATTTGTTAATGCGGTCGACAATGAAATAAATACTCTTTTGTTTATATGTTATTAAAATTGAATATGAATTAAAAAATATTCATCTATTACATAAGAATGTAAATCTAACGAGTAGTCCAGTGAAGCTGTAGAGGCCTCTAAAAAGGCCAATAGCGTAGTCAGTTCGAGAAAAAAATTGTTGCAGGCGTCTTGAAATAAGTAATAGAACACAGTTTAATCATTTTTAGAAATGTCTGTCTGTCTGTTTGTGTAAACTCGCATCACTGCTAAATTACCGGGTTCACACTAAACCCTCTAACATCGTATAGCATATCCTCGGGAGTAACTAAGTCTTTGTTTCATTAAAATCGGACCAATCTATCAAAAGTTATTGTTGTTTTAATGACGATGCACCGTAAGTACGAGAGAAAATTAGACAAGTAAATGGACTTAATACATTCTGATGATTTTATTAATCAATGTTTTTTTTTTCATAAGGTTCCACGCGAACAAAGTCGCGGGCACAGCTAGTATACAATACATTTATACTACTTTTTTCCGAATAAGCCATTGATGTAAATATAAATATCTAATATACAAGAAAAGAGATGCAAAATAAATAACAAAGAAAAAATAAACGTTGATTTTTTGCGCGCAATGAACATCTGGTGACAGATATAACAAAGACTTCCCAAGCAAAACAAAAGTGATCCTCGTTGATTATAGGGACTAATTGGACTCGGGTACTGTTTTTTTCTTAACTTACATTCTTTTCTGTACACCTGACAACGTGTAGGCAATATTACACGATGTTCGGCTGAGTAGCCGTGGCGTGAAAAAGTAACAAACAAAAAAACTCATATTCGAATTTTATATCAGTGAGAATATAAATAAAATGTCACGTCACTTTTTAAATATATCCACTAACAAGCTCGTATAAACCAGATCGATAGTTGCTAGGCGACATGAAGCAAAACAAAGATACAAATCGCGAGTTGTTTTTTACACATTTGTTCCCTACCTTACAATAGTTGTTTTTATTAATTATAATGATTGTGTAACGACTCGAGTCACATTGAAAATACACTTAATACGCTTAATACGCTTAAATTAAAATCCAAGGTCTCAATAATATTTGAATGAGAAAAGTTAAATCGGTCGTGGGGTAATAGCATATCCACAACTGCGATGATGGTGATAGTAGATTCGAAACCTTACCAATGAGCCGCAGCTTTCGGTAATGGAAAACATTGTAATTTTTTAACCGACTTCATTTTTTTTAAATTGTAGCACGGCAAAGTGACTGCACTGTGCCTGATGGTAAGTACAGTACAATCCAAAAACTGCGGCGACCACCGAGAGATACCTCCTCCGGCGGTCGTCGCTGTCATGCCGGCCTGCGAAAACCATAATAAAACCATATCAAGGTAGGACTTTTTCTCAACCCGCCTGGTTAGCCTTTTTTTATGTTGTACAGGCACGCGTTTGGCCTCAATCTCACCTGATCAATGGCTAGCTAATATCCTTAAGCTAAAAATCTATCGCCAGGCACTTAACACACCTTTTTGGTAGTTGCATTTGTGAACGGTCACCCTCTAAGTTAAGCATGTTGACTACTTTAGATCGCATCGTCATATAACAACAGATGAGATTATGTTCAAATACTAAAACCTATAAAAGACTTAGTAAGCTTTCACCTGACACCTGGAAATCTGTCGTCAAGTCTGCACCCATTCACGTGCTTTAGCAGCTGTAGGTACTTATACTAAGAACCTTAAATATCGTTGCCAAAACAATTACGACTAACACCTTCATCTAATTTTATTGATAAAGGAACTAATTTTCGAAAACCCAAATAAATAAATTAAAAAAAACTAATAATATCATTAAATATTAGTGTGCGACGTCCAAGTGAAGTTTTTTCTATAGTCGCAATAAATGCAGGTGGTTTTTTTTTTTTTTTTCGAACTGACTACGCTATTTACCAAGCAAGGTATTAAACAAGCTTCACCGGACTACTAAACTGCAGGTGGGAGAACACATTATAATTATGAGTTACAAACTATCAGGCTGCGTGTTAATAGATAACACCATAACTGAGGTAGTCCGGTGAAGCTGTTAAGACCTTGATTGGTCAATAGCGTAGTCGGTTGAAAAAAAAAAAAGTGTCAGTAGTATATATTCGACGGTTCTAGCTCAACGCTCATTTTTCTATTGTGACTCCTCTCACTGATGATACACATGATACATTATTGTCCGAGTTGTTTAAGTCATTGTTTCACAATTAAAGAATGAATTACTTTAGAAAATAAAAGTTTGTTGTCATTTCTTGTTAACCTAAAAGTCATTAGCATGTATCCATTAGTAATGAGTGTAATAAAGAGTCAAAGACCAACAGAATTCGCTACCGGTTCGTTATTTGTAAATGATTAAAGGTAATTAGGTAATGCATGATTGTTAATAATAGTAAAAGGTATCTTTGGATTGAGTAGACATATCACAAAACCGATGACGGCAATCTATCGGAGATGGTCAAAAAACCCCATTTTGACACCAAACTTCTTTTCCTTTTTTTCAGTTTCGATCTTCCCGAAAGTTACTTTTCACAAAATTCACGAGAAAAAAAAACAAAAAGATTCACGAGAAAAAAAAGTGAGATGAGCCACAAAAGAAAAATAAGCGTTGAGCCAGAACCGTTGAATATATACTATACTACTCGAGTCCGCGGTTTTTACATTGACTATTGACATAGCAAGGTCTTCACAGCTTCACCGGACTACTAAGGCGAGCGCTTAAGGCACTCAGCTGATTTTATTTGGGCAGCTAGCTCAAGGGTGCACGGCACACCTCGGCTTGGGCTGTTGCCTGATACATGCAATTCTCGACCTATCTTTTTTTTTTTAACGTGGGGAAATCCCTTATGGATACACCACCCTCCCGGGGGAGAGGGTGGGTTATGTCCGAGTCGCACGAACTAAAACCCCACGGTGTACCGACAGACCGTTTTGTGGGGGCGGCAAGGATCGTTCAAGCTTAGAGCCGCCCCCACGGTCCGCCCGGCGGAAGGTGACCGCCGGGCTCCTACCTATACAGGGACAGACCGGGTACACACCGGCTGCCCCCCCTCGTCCGCCGGACCTGTGCAATGAGGAGATGGGCCTCCCGGCCCATCCCCTCAGGTCCGGCTACGGTGGCAGGAGTTGGGCGAAGCGCCTTCTTCTCCTGCCTGTCCTCCTTTGGCGGAGACGGCCACTTTAAGGGTCTGCCTCGCGGGCCCTCTCCGCCTCCTCCTTCTGCGAGGAGCATTCTCCTTCTGCATGGTCGAAACCACGCTCGGCAGCGAT
>MU159259.1:234075-270703 GCA_015888305.1 Antheraea pernyi | reverse complement strand
CTGACCGGACATGGTTGCTTCGGTTGGTACCTGTACCGGATAGCACGCAGGGAGCCGACTGCCGTATGTCATCAGTGCGGCGTTGAACCGGACACCGCGCAGCACACTCTGAGTCTGAGTGTGCTGCGTAGGGGGCGCAGCGCTGCATTCTGGCGGCGGCGGTGGGAACGGACTTATCGCTGCCGAGCGTAGTTTCGGCCATGCTTGGCAGCGAACAGGCTTGGTGAGTGATGGCGTCCTTCTGCGAGGAAGTCATCTCGCAGAAGGAGGGTGCGGAGAGGGCCCGCGAAGCAAACCCTCAAAGTGGCCCTCTCAAATTTGTAGTTGTATTACAAAATCCTGTAAGAGAGCCACTGCAGGGGCATAGAAATTTTCCTGAAGAAGGAAATGGTCATAATTACCAATTGACAATTTCTAACTCCGAGAAAGCCACATTTCTGTACGGTTTCACATCATCAACAGGTTTCATCATAAACATTTCTCAGGTTTAGCTTTTCTCATTATGTTTTGCTTCACCACTCCATCATCTAATAATGTTCTCATTTCAAATTAGTAAATGTATGTTAATTCTGAAAACTTTATTGGTAATTGCTGGGGTTTGAACCTATAGACCTTATGTTGATCTTCCACTGATTTCCATTTCACCACCACAAGTTTTTAACTTTCCTTTCCTAATTGTCATAGTTTGTGATATTGTAAATATAATTTATTTTGCTCACATGCATTGATATATAAAAACCCAAGATACACGGTCTCGAACCAAAAGTAATGCCCAAAATCAAGGATTTACCGAAATAGTTATAGTTATACTATAAACTTATGTTTTTGCAAATTCAACCTTACATGAATTATTTAAAGTTGTTTTAAAAAAGGAGTGTACAAAAAGTCCAAAGATGGGAGTGAGGAGAGACTATTTGAAATACCTTATCACCTTACTCTAAATAGTTCTTAATTTGCATGTAAAAATCTCGTGTGTTTCAACCATTTAGAAAATTAACATAGAGACTTATGAATCGGAAAATGATATCCTTACTCAATGACAGGACATCTGTTCTACTATTTGATATTCCTTGCTATAAAGACATTCTTTATTCACAACATATTATAAAACAAAGTCCTTGGCCGCGTCTGTCTGTCTGTTTATTCGCGATAAGCTCAAAAACTACCGAGCGGATTTTTATGTGATTGATTGGTAGATTGTTTCACGACGAAGGTTTAGATATATAAGCTAACTATTCATACATATATGAGTTGTTGAAACATATATGTGTACCAAGCATACATTCCTCAATAACTCTTATATATATTTCGTATCGGATCAAATAAATGACATTCGAGTACCTGTTTGCAGTATCAAAATAATAGCTATATACTAAATGAATATGAAAGTATATACGATATCTATTCTATTCGATCAGGCTAATCTCCAAAACGGTTGGACCGATTTTGACAGCAGTTTCACTGGCAGATAGGTGACGTTATAATTAGCTAGATTTTCTGTTTTTGGGAGAAATATGGCTCCGCGTAAGTATAATAAACTAAAGAAGCGGTGACTAGAACCGCGCACGTCTGTCACACGTTTACACTGTACAATTATTTTTGTTAAATTCCAGGCGATCGTAGTCGCCGGCAACAGCTAGTATCGTAATAATGTTCAATAATGTTACAAATAAGTTATCATTTAATAAACATGTAAATTGTAACATATTAATTATTAATAATTGAGACCTCTAGCTTACGACATCCAGAGGGAATAAGTGCAGACTATTTGCGTGCTCACCGTCTAGTGGTAATGCTGGATATCATTCGAGTGGTCCATAAAGGAGACACACGGTTACACCCAACCTCTAGCAAATTAATTTCCAACAATATTGTGTTGTTACATTTCCAAAGTAAGCTAAATCCGTTTTTAGCCGTTTCTAATATTTTACGTAATTTTTTATGATCTTCAAATTCTGTACATGTAAAATATATAGATAAAAAAAGAAAATATGGTCGTACTTATGTACACGCGTAAGTTATACTTCTTTGGCGTAACAATATAAAAAACATTCAAAAATTTTATCTCTTTTCACTCATTCCATTCATACCTTTTTCGGTCTTCCTCTACTCGTATATCCGTCCACAAACATACTCAACACTTTTCTAGTTACATGGTTTTCATCTCTCCTCATGACATGCCCATACCATGCTAACCTACTACTCCTCAACTTATCGTGAGTATCATTGTATTATTTCATGAAAATTATAAATTTTATTATTTTTGGTTCATTTTTTGTTATAAATCATATTCTGTTATAGATTTGTAGCTGTTGTATGTTAATTCTTTAGTGTCCAATCGTGAACTAATTACTCATTGACTGGGTATTGTTTTATGGAAATAAAATTCCATATAAATCGGTTTATTACGGATCAACAAGATGGCCACCATCTTGTTAGAACATTGAATTAACTACACGACAATGGAAATTAACAAACACTCTGGGTGAGGGAAACGAAATAATTCAGACAAAGAAGATATTACGCTACTATTAACAAGGAGATTTAGATAAAAAAAATGGATATGACAATATATTATAGAAGATTTGGTGTTATGCCGTTACATTAACTTGGACATAGAGAAGATTCGGCGCGTATGCCTTTACATTAAATTAGATATAGAAGAAAACTGACTAAAGAATACATAAGAACTACTTATATTGACAACTTCAGAATTAAAACATGATTTAAAAAATGTACGAAATATTATATAGAAGATCCTGTGATTAGGCCTTTGAAGAATACATAAGAACTACCTATATTGACAACTTCAGAATTGGCAGTATGGATTAACTCCTTCGCTTGTCCTATTGGACGAATATTAAATACTACTCATAATTTGAAAGCCAGTACTTGTAAAGCACGACTTTTTAATCACAGATGTATTCATTGCCGAATTCTTCTTACATAAGGCAATATACAGAACAAACTATGAGGTTGAAATTAATTTAAGTAGATTCAAAATAATTTCTCTACATTTTGTTCCAGTGTTTTATCAAAACCAGTAAAAGTACAATCTATATAATGCACACACAATCTATATTATCACACTAAGATCAATAGGAACGGGGCACCAATGAAGAATGTTTCAAAATCGGGATTAATGTACGTGTTATTTAAAAAAAAATCACCTTCAACTTAAACGAAATCATGAGTTGAAGTTAGCGTTACCTCGAAGTAACTATTATATAGACGAAGTCGCGGACAGAAGCTAGTAATATATATCTACATAATGAACTCACATAAATACATACATTTAAATTTATTATAAAAGCATTCATATAAAATTGTACTGTATAAAATGGAATCTATGATATTACAAGCAATCAACGCCCCTTTGAAACTAAATTCATTAAAATGCAAAACAAATTTCATTAAACCCGTTTGATATACAAATAAAATAATACGACTACATTAAAAAAGTTTTACAGTCATTTCGAGATGAAAAAACAGATGTCATAAAAATACATCGTTTTTTCTTTTTTCTTGTTTTCGTTTTAATTTTCGTGTATTAAGTTGTAATTGAATTATTCTTTCTCTTCATTTTTAAAGCTTTCGAAGATTATGAGTTATTATTCATAGTATAAGATATACTGTAATAATCACCGATTAATGTATGTATGACACCGATATATGCCACTAGTTGTAACGTTTGCGATTGACATTGATAAGGTGATAAGTGCGGGTATTAGGAAAAAGGAATCATCATATATCTTATATATTAATACGTGAAGCCTAAACTTTGTATCCCTTTTTAACGGAATTGGGCGAACGGATGAACGTGAAATTTGGCATAGTTAAAGTTTATATGGCATAGAACACGTAACGCTAATCGGTGTATCTCTGCCCTCTCCATTATTTGAACATATGAGCAACGTCCAATTCTATTGGCACGTGCAAATGAACCGCCGAACAAACGTCGCTTTGTGTTTGTGTTCATACTTTGTCGCTCGAAACTCATACATTATTGATGGCAGATTGTTCTCAGTTCAGTTTGTCGCCAACGCGATCGCTTGATTATTTCATACGGGACCGCGACATCTTTCTAGAATTACGATCATCCATATGAATAGAATATACACGAGACCCTTTTTTTCAAATTCATATATTTTTATTTCTTATTTTTATTGGAGTATAAACTAAGTGTTCACTACAACATACATAAAACATGAAAGAGTTTTATTTTATTTCCTTAGGTTAGTTCAGATAGGTCGCGAATGGTGGCAGCGGCGCTCGGACGACTCCACCCCAATACGGAGGGGCCGGGCACGGGTGCTTGAATGTCGACCACTGGGCGCCCACTTGTATACAGATAATGAGCGTCGGATGTGACGTTTAAACTGAGGGTTTAATCATTTTGTGCACTGTGATAATAAAATATTAAACTTGAAATCATATATGACAACGAATATATTAGTGGATCGTATTCGACACGGGGTAAGCTATGTTACTTATTAAGCGTGTAGCATCCAAAACAACCTAGCTTCAATATTAATTCATCTTCATAAATTTCATTACAGTTTACCGAAACGCCCTTATGAGATAGTTTGATATATATATGCGTAACAAAATCAATTTTTGGCTTATTTGGAACTGTTTCTCCGTTGTTGCTAACCGGAAAGACGATCAGTGTCCACTGAGGCCATTAAGGTCTGCATACGTAATCTCCAAACTCCAAACTCCTTTGAACTCGAACCCGCATAATTACAATACATTAGACACTCAGATTATTATTGGTATTTAGAAATACTAAAACATTTCATTTGATAGTAATTGTAAACTGTTATTATAACAATAACTATCAATGTATTGTATTATTTCTATGCGAGATAAAATAATAATAATAATGTTTAATGCTTCAAATTAATGTGTACGTAATTTACAGTAATGTTGGTATATGTACATGGTCCTTATCGTACCGGATAGTAAAAGCAATGAAATTAATTGATATAATAATGTGTACGTAATTTACAGTAATGTTGGTATATGTACATGGTCCTTATCGTACCGGATAGTAAAAGCAATGAAATTAATTGATATAATTATCAAGTAAGGGATCGTCAAGAAATTCACGGATTCAGTCGAGACTCAAAATGTCCGAAGAAAAAGAGTTAATTAAAAAACGAGGCAGTTACAAAGGGCGCATGACTTCATTTCTTAATTATTTAAATACTGTCAGCGAGAAGACGCTTACATCGGCCGACGCAAGGGAGTTGCAAATTCGGTTAGGTAAGATTATTGACTTGTATACCCATTACGATGAAGTACAATTACGAATTGAGTGTGTAGTAGATAATGTCGAAAGCCAGTATGCTGAACGAACAGAGTTCGAATCAAATTACTATGTATTATTGGCTAGAGCTCAGGGCCTACTAGATCATTTCAACAGAACTAACGGTGCACCTGATGATGATGATGATGCTGCTCCTGTAAGTAGTAATCGTAAGCTCGTTAAGTTACCTACTATACAACTACCTAATTTCAATGGTTCTTATGATAAATGGTTAGAATTTCATGATACTTTCAACAGTCTAATCAACTCCAACAATGACATTGATGCGATAAATAAATTTCATTATCTACGAGCTTCCTTAGAGGGCTCTGCTGCGGTTGTTATACAATCAATTGAGTTTTCTGCGAAAAATTACCACGTGGCATGGAACCTTTTGTGTGAGAGATTCAATAATAAACGTTTATTAATTCAAAATCATGTCAATGCTTTATTTAATATTGAAACCATTACTAAAGAATCTTCTGTAATTTTAAAACGTTTCATTGATGAAATAAATAAATGTTTGAAAGCATTACAATCATTAGGAGAACCCGTTAATCAGTGGGATACCCTCCTAATATACATTATTACGCACAAATTGGACCACAAAACCTATTATCACTGGGAAGAGTATAAAGGTAATTTGAAAACAGATTGTTCAGTAAAGCTAAATGATTTTTTTGTGTTCATGCGTAATCGTGCTGATTTAATTGAAACTTTAGAAATGTCTCATAACAACCGATCAGTCATACCACCAAAATTAAATACTAAGTTTAAGGCAATGGTTTCATTACAAAATCCAAATAATTGTTTGGATTCTCGTTTGTACGCTTGTCCTAAGTGTAAAGGCGATCATAAATTAATTAATTGTTCATATTTTCTCGCCTTAAGTAATGAAGATCGTTTAAAGTTATTGCCCAAATATAAAGTTTGTTTTAATTGTTTTAATTCAAGTCATTTTGCTAATCATTGCAAAATGTCAGGTTGCAAAATATGCAAACGTAAACATAATACGCTCATTCATGTTGATGGGTATAGAAATGACAAGAATAAATGTCATAAAAATAATAATGGTAACAAAAATAATACACCACAGTCATCGTGTTCGTCTACTAGTACAGTTACAAATAAGGATGTTGCTTTGTCAGCAATGAATGTTTCATCATCCAAAAGTAATGTACATAATGATATTTTATTATCAACCGCATTAGTTAAACTACACGATAAAAATAATCGCGAATATATTGTTCGCGCCGTGTTAGACAGCGGTAGTACGGCATGTTTCATGACAGACAGTTTATGTCAAAAATTGAACTTAGAGACTAGACGTGTGGATAATTCAATTACGGGTATAAATAATGTTACCGCTCATATACAAAAATTATGCTACGTCAGCATGAGTTCTTTAGATAATAATTTTAGTTCTTACCTTAATTGTTTTGTGTTGCCAACAATTACAGATTCTTTACCGAATCGTCATATAAACATATCCAATCTTAATATTCCTTCAAATATCTGCTTAGCTGATCCTACTTTTTATAAATCGACTAAAGTGGATCTTTTAATTGGCGCAGATTTATTCTGGGATATATTGGGTTCGCAAATGATCAAGTTAGGCACTGGGAAACCAGTACTTTGCGATACTAAATTAGGATGGATTGTCTCTGGTCCAGTCAGTAGGTTTACATCAAATATAAGATGTAATTTAGCCAAATATAAATCTACTGATGTTAATGAAGTCAATGACCTTCACGATAAATCATTAAAATTTTGGCAACTGGAAGAAGTGAATACTAAAGTATCACATTATTCACCAAAAGAAAAACTGTGTGAAGGATATTTTCTTAGTAATAAATATCGTCGTAAAGATAGACGTTTTTGCGTTCGAATACCATTAAAACAAGAATCTGAGGTTTTAGGCGAATCCTATCGCCGAGCCATATAGAGTTTATTGTCATTAGAACACAGATTAAAAACGGGAAGTATTAGTGAGCTTAGTAAATTATATTACGAATTTATGTCAGAGTATCAATCATTTGGTCATATGTCTGAACGTATGACATCTGACACAAATGCAAGTGCTTATTTTACTCCTCAATACTAATAAATTCCGTGTAGTTATTATATGTAACTTATAAAGTAGATTAGAGTTACATATCTTTATAGACGCATCTGAATATACGGTGCGTGTGTCCTATGTGCGTCGCAGTAACATTGGGGATGAGGTCTTGGTTCGATTATTAAAAGTCATGTAGTACCAATTACATCCATGATAATTCCTAGATTAGAATTATGTAGTGCATTGACTGGTACCCGTTTGTAAGAAAAGGCAACATGAGTCAAAGTATTCTTTACAAATCAAACATGTCAGTAATTTACCCGAGATTAAATCAAAATTTAATTGAACGTTGTTTTTACCCATCCCAATGATAATGATCTAATACATTTTAATCGATTCTCCAATAAACTACGTTTATTACGTTCCATAGTTTACGGTTACGGCTTATTAAGTCCAGCAGGCAATATACTGCCTTGACAAAATATTTAACATAAGGAGAATTAAAAGACGCGCTAAATGTAATAATTTCACAATTCAAGACGAATCATTTCCTGAGTTCAAATTACTCTTGAATAAAAAGCCTTTACCTAAAATGAGTTCACTCTTAAAATGTAATGTTTTTCTATATGAAAAAAATGTAATGCGTATTGGCGGTTGTCTTGATAATTCCAATTTTAATTTTAATAAAAAACATCCTATATTATTACAGTCCACTCATATTTTTACGAAATTATTATTTGATTTTGAACACAAAAGGTTGATGCATGCTGGTCCCCTTTTATTATTAGCGTCTATAAAAGAAACATATTGGCCTATAGGGGGTCAGAACTTAGCAAAAACATGCTATCACAAATGTGTGTGTTATGCTCGATTCAGAGCCAGGAACATTGTTCCTATGATAGAGAATTTGCCACTACAACGTTAACTCCCAGGTAGCTACCCATTCGAAAATGTTGGTGTAGATTATTCTGGATTATGTAGATTAAGTGCTAGTCATCAGGGTACTGGTTGTAAGTTACTTAAAGTTTATATCGCGATTTTTGTATGCTTTGCTACCAAGGCTATACATTTGGAGTTGGTAGATGATTTAACGAGCAACAGTTATATTTTAGCCCTATGCAGGTTTATCTCCATAAGGGGCAAACCTAATAATATTTACTCTGATAATGGTACTTCATTTGTTGGGGCATGCAAGGAAATATCAAAATTCTTGAAAACTAATTGCAACTCCATGGATAAGCGAAAGTTGCCGCTAATGACAGCATTAATTTTCACTTCATACCGGCATATAATCCTCATTTTGACGGTCTCTGAGAGACAGGCGTTATGTCAACAAAGTAACGTTTGCAACGATTGCTGAGAAATTATAATTTAACTTACGAAGAACTTAATACTTCATTAATGCAAAGAGATCACTCACATGTTTACCCCAACCAGATTACCACAGTTATGCAACGAATTATTTCATCCGATTGGTCAAGATTGTCAAAATAATTTATTGCTGAGTTTACAACAAAGGACAAAGTGGCGCACTTGTAAAGTTGCATTGGAACTAAATACTTTGGTAGTCGTAAAGGAAGAGCATCTTCCGCCTTTAAAATGGAAGCTGGGAAGGATCGTTGCAGTTCACCCTGGACCTGATGGCGTAGTACGTGTGGCAGATATTAAAACTTCAACGGGGGTTATCCGAAGGGCTTTTAATAATATATGCCCATTACCTATATCAACAATAGATTCTGGTTGAAGACATAGCCTTCAACGCCCGGGGGCATGTTCAAGACTATATTACAAACTTCTTGGTCATATAATTATTATAATGTTTTTCTTTCAATTGTTTATTTTTTAAATCTGACATTGTCATTTTGTCGTGTGTATAAAATTATATTCCTTCAATGTAGCATATCTCATCTTTTCTTTTTTCTTTGAATCCGAAGATCCACAATTAATATATACACACTTGCTACAAACTCTAACACAAATATCACAATTTCTTATAATGGGTATCATAACAACAGTGATTTAAACATCTCTAATAAATAAAAAAGTGTGTGTGTACCTATGTACACGCGTTAGAAGTTATATTTCTTTGGCGTAACAAGATAAAAATCTTTACAAAAATTTTATATTTCGCGTTATTCTACGTTTGTAGAAAAAACGAACCTAACAATAGAAAAAAGGTATTTAATACATTGAAAGTTTTAACACAAAGTTTATATTATAATTTTTGCTCTGGTGTCGCTCTCTTTAACATATATCTGACCTATCCTAGGAAACAATTTTTTTTTTCTACATCCTATTCTCTAATCCTGACAGTGTGTATGCACATTCTCATGACGATATTTTGAGTAGTTAAGGCGTAACAAACAAACAAACAAACAAACAAACAAACTGACATTCATAATATTAGTTGGGACTCTTTTATATTGTACTAGCTGTGCCCGCAAATTCTTCCTTGTAGAACTTAATACAAAAAACAATATTTACTTTACTGTGTCTTAGATATTGTTTATAGATTATATAATATCCTGATTTCGTTAGAGATTGGTTTTTATTTGTTTTTGAAAGATTCTTTATTGGTGCTCCACTACCATTGATCTTAGCGTGATGATATGTAGCCAACAACTTTCCTCGATAGATTAGGTATTTAACGCTGAAATACTTTTTTTTCTAATTAGACTAGTAGTTCCTAAGATTAACTCATTCAAGTAATTGTGTGTGTAGTAATTAACTGTGATTGGGCGAGGCGAACGGAAGTTGAGAGAAAGATATAACTTAATGAAGATAGAAAGAGAGCGAGTTACGTTAAGTATTGTCAATGAAAACCTATGACAAATTCAAACATTTATAGAAAATTAATATATGTATACACATAAATATATTATACCTATATATATACATAGAGATGGAGCTAAAGAAGTTCTACGTGTGGTCTAAAGTACACTGGTTTTTATTTTTATTGCCACAAGCTGTCCATTCGGCCGAGCAATGTGTAACCAACGCTTAGTACAATCCCGCGTTCACCCCGTAGGAATTTGTCGGTGACACTCTCGCAGCTGGTTCAGCGGCCACTCCGCAATCCACTGAGAAAAATAGAATTAATTTGTGTGGAAAATTGCGACGATCTTATAAACCTCAGTTTAAATTTCTACTTTACTTTAAGTTTCTTTGAGAGCTTCTTTTGAAAGAAACTGTTTATGCATATTTCAAACGTACAAATTTATGCAATAATAATTGGTATTCCCGACTTCGTTTACATGAAAACTACTTTACTATTTATTGATTGGGAACAAAGTATTGTTTTGGAATTAGTAGTAGTTTTTGTTTATATTTTTATTTGTAACTAGCTGTGTCCGCAAATTCATCATAAGGAACCTAATTATTACACTAATCACGTATAGTGTCGATGCAGTCAGCAATGGCAATAATTACTTCGTAGATACTGTCACTGTTTATTTCGCCAGAGCTTCGCCTTACAATACTTGGTATATAAGAAGTGCCTAGATATCACTGATATCTTGCCTTTTAAAGACCCATCTATATAAGTCAAAGCGATTACTATTTATACATTATTCCGCAAAATAATTTAAGTAACACAAAAATAATAAAGTATGCACAAATTAATGTTATTTAAGCTATACAACAATTTTATATAATTATCCTTATTTATCTATCTCGAATGTGTTTACTAATCTATTTCGACATGTAGATCAGCGACATCTAGCCTTTCATGGCCGAACTATGAAGTCAAAGAATATACTATTTATTATTCATAATGATCAAACTAATGATTCAATTCTATATAATGGTATTCTTATTTAAGTCTTATTAAAATCTATATAATAATAATTATTCTTGTTTATGTATCTTTATTATGGTGGCGCTAGTTTCAATGTGTCTCTTAATATGGTGGCGCTAGTATCAATGTGTATCTTTAATATGTTGGGGCTAGTGTCAATGTATATTTATAATATGATGGGGCTAATATCGATGTTCCGGTCGTGTTGTAGTCTCGTCTCTTGAATGTTATGCAGCGTCACCGGAGGTGGGTGCTAACATAATGTAAAAAAAATAGAGCGTACAGTCCCTCCGTGCGGAAGAAGCGAAACTTCGTAATGTGGAAATGAAAATAGGAAGGGGTAGAAACTGATTTTTAGTGAAATCATATTGTTTCTTTAAGACAAACTTTATTAGCGTTGCTTACAATTCACAATTAATCGCATTTTCGAGCGAAGAAATATCCAAATCTATAACATTTACTATGGGATTATGATAACTAAAGTAAGTTACGAAATGTTTGATAATTTTTCCCGCTCTGTTTCTTTTTATTCCCCCTCCCCAGGAGCGTTGAACGTTTAACGCAGCAGTGCTTTCATACCCCCTCCATGGTTGCGTTAAACGTTTAACGCAACCTTGTTGGAAGTCGCATTAACTTCACTTCAAAAACTGTGAGTAATAAAATCATCTGAAATTTAAAGTCCATTTACTTATCTACGTTACTCTCGTACTTAAGTCGCGTCGTCATTAAAATTACAATAACTTTTGATAGAGTGAACCGATTTTAATGAAACCAAGACTATATGTTACTTAAGACTACCTTAATGGTGAGGTTTTATTGTGAACATAGTACTTTACCAGTGATGCGTGTTCAAACAAAGAGACAGACAGACATTTCTAAAAATGTTTGAATTGTATTTTATTACTTATTCCAAGACACCTAAAACTATTTTTTTTTCCACAATCTAATAAGGACAGACGACACATTAGATTTACATTCTTATTATATGTATAGATTAGCTGCCAGCCTCGACTTTGACTAATGTAGTAATTTAGAAAATTACACCAATGTCTTTACTATTAAGACTTTACAGTACGACTACGTAATAAAATAAAATATTATTAACTGAATAAATGTCTTCTATCTCACTAACTTCGGCGAAGAGTCGTCATACACTTATACTAGTGGCGGCAAACGAACATGCGGGTTACCTGATGATAAGTTATCACCGCTGCCCATGTACACCTGCAACACGAGAAGAATCACAGATGCATTGCCGGCCCTTGAGAAAGGAGTAGGCTCGTTTCTTGAATGATGACAAATTGCAATGGTCTGGAAACGCTGCTGCTGGGAGTTCAATCCAAAGAACAGACGTACACGGAAAAAACGAACATAAGAACCGCACAGTGGATGACTTCCAAACATCGAGATGACACGGATGGTGTTTCAGTCCGTGACGAGTCGTTCTATAACGGAACTCGGCAGCAGGTATCAGTCCAAACAGCTCTTCAGAGCACTCTCCGTGGTAAATCTTAATAATATAAACCTTGTCCTGATAATGACAAACAATGAAAAAAAAGAATTAACCAAATAAAATTTTGAAATGCGCTTAAAAAAACTTAACCGATTTAAAAAATTCTTTCATCGGACACCGAGTAACACGGGCTATGTATTTTAAAATCAAAACCTATATTAATGTAAATAAATCTATATATTTGATATATACATTTGCTATATAAACCGTATACTCAAAATGATATATCCGTCTTATTTCTATACCAAAATACGGGTCCATCTTTTCGTTTATCCCGGATACGCATTGGGTAAAATAAACAGATTTTTTAATGATATTTTAGATACACCCAGGAAGATCTGTTGAAACATTATTTATGCGGAACAATTAACTAATATTTCCAGCACACATAAATGTTCTTCTGTGTTAATGAATTTAAAGTAGTTAACGGGGTAGGGTAAGGAAAGGGGGAAGGGAGGTGGGTCTCCGGCGCTCTCACTGACCGAACGAATCACAATAATGCAAGCACTGTTATTTCACGTCGGTTTTCTGTGAGAGGGTGGTACTACCCTGGGTGAGCCGACCCATTCATGCATACCACCAACTAGAAATAGCTATAATGAAACGAAGCTGAATAACGTGCATCATGCATGCATCGCGTCGCTCTGGCGACCTGCCTAGTGTGGTACCAGATCCCCTGCGCTAAATAGAGATAACAACTGGTACAATGCCAACTGCCTCTCAAAGGGCTAAACCGGTAAAATGGAACGTGGATGTCCTGTACCCATCCTCTTAGGTCACCTATGGTGGAGGAAGAAGACGGACATAGCATCCACTCCAAGAGGACTGCTTACAGGATTTTCTCTGCAAGCCATCTCCGCTATCTCTAACTGCGCCACCATATTCTTGCATAGCATTTACCATACTCAATAGTAAGAGGTACATACTGATCACCGCGGTTAGAGCGTAATACTTCCCCTTCGACGCAGCATACTCTTTCAAAGTGTACTTCACAAGGTCTTTTTTAAATCTGCGGAAATCCTACACAAGACACTCGCGTTCCGTGGGAAAGTGTAAGTAGTATCTCACTCTGATTGGCTTAAACCCCACGTGAACCATCTACTGTGCTTATGAGAGTTATATGATTGCCTGAGCAGGCACTACGACGCCCTGGCGAGACCCAGCGAGTACGTCAATTCGCCTGCCGCTGGAGTTAGCCCGGTCGACCTAACTCTCTACCCGTCTGTCGAACTAGTGGAAGGTCAAGACCCCGCAACTTTGCCTCATGATCTGGACCGACTCTGAGCAAAACACCTATGTATCTACCTTTTTTTTTTTTACGTGGGGATATCCCTTATGGATACGCCACCCTCCCGGGGGAGAGGGTGGGTTATGTCCGAGTCGCACGGACTAAAACCCCACGGTGTACCGACAGACACCTATGTATCTACCTACCCCATTCGCAACTTACCCGTATTTTACAGTGGTTTTCTCCTCACCATTTTAAACATTTTTAGTTTTCTACTTTTCTCTCTTTTAAGTCAAACTTTATTTAGTACGTTGCCAGCGAAACACACTATATATCTTCTATACATCTATATATATAATAAGAATGTAAATCTAATATGTCTATACTTGACTTGTTTTTAGACTTTCATGAAAAAATTGTCGCAGGTGTCTAGGAATATGTAATAGAATACATTTCATTTTTATAAATGTTTTTCTATCTGTGTGTATGAACACGCTAAAGTACTGGGTTCACAATAAACCTCCAGCAAGAAAATCGTAAAGCATATCCTCGGGAGTAACTTGGTCTTTGTTTCATTAAAACCGGTCCACTCTATTAAAAGTTATTGCGGTTTTAATTACGGCGTGGCGTAAGTACGAGAGAAAAGTAGATAAGTAAATGGACTTAATACGTTCAGAAAACTTTATTAATTGCTGCTTTTTACATAACCTTCCACGCAGACAAAGTCGCGGGTATAGCTAGTAACCAATATAATTTGAAACTCACTGATATATGCCCACATGGAAATGAGAAATAAAACAATAATTAATATTTTGTCAGATACAAAATGAGTTATCAATTTCGTACAATAAAAAATAGGTAATAATAATTACTTATTTTAGTATTAATCGAGTCAGTTTATAATCAGAAACAAAGGTTACTTTAAAAGTTACGCATATGATATTGGATATTAATTATTAAATTTAAATTCGTTATATCATTTCGTAAGTGCATATTTGCAACAATATATATCAAAATACAATAGAATAGGGGAATTGTAAAATTATATTTAATTTTAATTTTTGAAGTTATACTTCTTTTGGCGTGTTAGGGAAAAATGATGAGAGTGAATTTTTACGATGCGTGCGCACATCGACACGAAAAACCAATACCCTGAAGTTAGCTATAGTCAACATTTTGTTTCTTTGTATTTGTTGTTTGTATTTCTTTGTATTAAAACTTTCAATGTATTAAATACCTTTTTTCCATTATCAGTGTTGTTTTTTCTACGGCGAAAGATAAAATTTTTAAAAAGATTTTCATCTTGTATTACTTCTAACGCGTGTACACATACACTTTTTTAAATTTAGATACAGTAACTTGATAGTTATCTGTGTGATACACAGAAAGCGTAATGCCACTACCGTCGCACTGATTATTGTGTGCTCAGGAATTCCATTCACGACAAGTATCTGTGTAATATATACATGATTGTTCTCTGCTGGGTGTAATCGTATGGTTACAAAGTCTCTGCAACACAAGACATAATCCGTAGTGAAGTAGCTGCCAATAAAAAAAGTTACCTATTTATGTGAGATAAAATAAATTGAAAACCTATTTTGTTAATCTGTCTATAGTATCTTTGACTCCCAGAAAAATTTAAATTAAAAAAATAATTGATATAATTCTTATAAAGAATGGTCTACACTTTCAGAAAACCAATGCTAAATCTCTCCACCCACATTAGTCGGCTGTAAAAAAGTATCTACGTTTTTATCGTGACTCAAATAACAAATAGGCACCTTCCTTTACCTTACCGGTCGTGCACAGTATAAAGAATTTCAGTATTGTAACAATACTATGAAACATTGAACAATAGAAATGTTCATTTTGAATATGTATTTAGTATATACATTTACACTATTCCTAGTATTACTATCCCATCGAAAATCAGTGCTGCAGTACTACTTACTGTATTGCAGTTTTTTGCTGAATGGGTTCGCCAATTTTTGGACATCTATTTTTCATTTTCAAATGTATTTTTTTTCTGTTTGCGTAATTTAATTGAATTGTATGGTTGTTCCAACAATAAAGTATTACTTTCTTTCTCTTCTTTTTTTAATCATACTTACAACTGATTTGTCTTTATAGACAGATTGATTCTAAGAAAAATCATATTAATTTTAAGCATGGTATATACATGTAAGCCTGTCCTTCATTGTGTGGCATCGGAATAATGCTACATCTGCCGGGGCTGCGAATGTATGTGTAGGCGATTCCCATTGCAGGATAGATCTGCAACACCATCACCATGGGGTTTTAGCTGGTAAAAATCTGTTATAACTCTATTATACCTTTTTTTATGTCATAGGAGGCAAACGGATAAGTTGGTCACCTGATGTTAAGTGATCACCACCGTCTATAGACACTTACAACACCAGGAGAGTCGCAAGTGCGTTGCCAGCCTGTGTTGGAGGGAGAGGAAGGGAATCGGAAGGGGAGAGGAGGAAGGGGAAGAGAGGTGGGCCTCCGGTGCTCTCACTGACCAAACGAAACGCAGCAATGCAAGCATTGTTACATCACGTCGGTTTTCTGTGAGAGGGTGGTACTACCCCGGTCGAACCGACCCATTCATTCTGAAACCAGTATTAACTTCAGCATGGTTCTACCACCAACCAAAACACGGTAAAGGCTCCCACAAGCTAAAAAAAAGAGTATGCAATTAAACGCTATAGTGGTCAACCTCGATAGACTATATATGAGTGTTCAAAGCTATCTCTTCCTATAGTATAATATATATTGCAATAAAATCGTTTGAAAATTTGTTTATCAAATAAAAGCATATATTCATTTATACACTACGCAGCAAGACTAGTGTGCCAAAATAACAATAGTACATTCTTCTCTAATCTGTGTTCGTAACTAAACTTTTAAACGGAATTTAACTTTGGTAGTTACAGAATTTTTTTTTTTTTCTTATCTGCAGACTCTCGGTCCGCACCATTTTTTTGCTAAAGTTTTATTTAATATGTATGTTAAAAATCGTATTTGTGAGCATCTATTGGGTAGTTTTTTTTTTATATATGTATATATTTATTTAACTGTTTTTGACGTTATTGCCTTTATGGCGGTTTCATTCCGGTCTCCTATCGCCATCTTTAAGTTATAATCCACAATATGCCGCGCCGGAGCGTCCATGGCCCGATGGATGAACCTACTAACCGCGTCATCAGTCACGTCGGTATAGTAGACACAGGTGTGAGTGTGTCTGGATATTTCCACTATAGCATAGCGATAGTAACTACCAAAGTTAAAAGGAATTTAACTTTGGTAGTTACAGAAGTGTTATCGCTACGCTATACAGGTATGGAACAACGCGAAATTCCCACCCACGCAGTAATTCCTAATTGTAATTTCTTTGAAATATCCCTTCAAACACGCAAACACTTCCCTTCATTTTCGATATTGATCAGCAAATATCGTTGCTGTTATACAAATAGTATTGGTGGAAATTCATGAAAGTATATAATTTGCGCTTTTGTAGGTGGTAGAGCCACGCTGAAGCCTATTACTGGTTATAGCATGAATGGGTCAGATCACCCGGGGTAGTACCACCCTCTTACAGAAAACCGACGTGAAGTAACAGTGCTAGCATTGTTGCGTTTCGTTCGGTCAGTGAGAGCGCCGGGGACCCACCTCCCCTCCCAAACTCCTCCTCCCCCTTCCCAAACATAGGCTGGCAACGCACTTGCGACTCCTCTGGAGTTGCTAGTGTCTATGGATGGCAGTGATCAGTTACCACCAAGTGACCCGCCTGTTCGTTTGCCACCTATAGCATAATAACAAAAAAAAAGCAGTTTTGAACGGAACTTACCGGGTTTTTTATATAATATCTGCTGTTTCTGCGATTCCACCACAATTACAACACAACATATACACTGTAGTCCCGGTAATATTCGTAAGCCGATAATTCAATAAATAACTCATTAATTAGTACAAGTTATTTTTCTTTGCGTGATTGAGTGCGTTCTCTTAAAACTTTAGACAAAGAAGATAGCGGCGCGGGCGGCGTTTTGCGGTCCGATCTTTTTGGTGAGGAAGGGGTTGTATAAAATACATAGATAATAAATACCGTGCGAAAGTATAGATAAAATATGTGGAATAAGGAAGAGAAAATAATACATATAAAAATTAATAGATGGCGTTACCAAGTATAAAAGCAAAATATGTAAATGATCTCGATGAGAAGACTTCTGTACGATACATGATATCTGTGTAAGGTACATGTTTTGCACGCTGGGGGTGAGCCAGCGGTCTTGTATATAAATTTTATTTCTATCTCTGTGAATTGCAATATTTCTAGATTCAAATATAAAACCGTAATACTATTTGTTGATTGTTTCTTTTATTTATCACATGTGTAATTTTAAAAATAATAAATAGATAATATTTAAATGAAAGAATAACTTATATTATCTTCAAATATTGTTAAACATACTTTTTTTATGACTTATATTATCTTCAAATATTGTTAAACATACTTTTTTATGTTATATGAGGCAAGCGAACAGACGGGTCACCTGATGGTAAGTGATCAGCGCCGTCCATAGACATTAGCAACACCAGGGGAGTCGCAAGTGCGCTACCAGCCTGTGTTGGGGGTGGGGATTGGGGCGTGGGGGGGAGGAAGAGAAGGTGAAGGGGAAAGTGGAAGGGGAAAGGAAGTGGGCTTTCGGAGCTCTCACTGACCGAACGAAACGCAATAAAGCAATCACTGTTACTTCACGTCGGTTTTCTGTGAAAGTGTAGTACTACCCCGGACGAACCGACCCATTCACGCTGAAACTAGTAACAGCTTCGAGTTTCGACAACTTTATATATTTGAACATAATCTCATATGACTTTAAATACCGAGATGGTATAAGACAATAGCTCAACAAGCCTCGAAGAATACAGCCAGTATCCCTCAAGGCTATTTGCTAGACCATGTGACCAGGTGCTCTATTGGAGATATTCAACTCACGGGTGGTAGCTAGTCAAACGACCATTAGAGAAGGTCATCCGTTCTGATTTATCATCAAAATGATTGCCTTTTCAGATATCTCCAGCGCATTCACATCTTCCCAGCTGAACACAGTTTCCAAATTGTCTAATATTAATGTTATAAGCAGGAGGCAATATATAAAAAAAATCCTAAAAAAACACGATTGTTGCATAGGAAGCTAACCACGCAACTAAATTGCATGACGCGGTGTTGTGTATCACTAACGTATGCCTATTTCAGTAATTTTTTTTTCTAACTGACCACGCTATTAATCTAGCAAGGTCTTAACAGCTTCACCAGACTACATCCTTTTTCAGTGATGTTCGGTTATTCTTTGATGGCTAACCGGTTCTCTATATCTTATAACTAGCACCACACTACACGGTTCACCCGTACTACTACAAGATTCTCGTTTAAATTACTTTATAAGGTTACTTTTCCAATCATAAGGATAGTGTGAGGTTACATAATAATTAACCATCCTGAATTAAAAAAAAGTGTGTGTGTACTTATGTACACGCGTTAGAAGTTATACTTCTTTAGCGTAACAAGATAAAAATATTTTCAAAAATTTTATCTTTCGCCTTATTTTACGTTTGTAGAAAAAACGACACTGACAATAGAAAAAAGGAAATTTAATACATTAAAAGTTTTAACACAAACAAATACAAAGAAACAAAATGTTGACTATAGCTAACTTCAGAGTGTCTGTTTTTCATGACGGTGTGTGCGCGCATCGTAATTACTTCAGGGTGTTGGTTATCGTGATAGTGTGCGCGCGCATCGTAAAAATTTACTCTCATCATTTTTCCAAAAGAAGTATAACTTCAAAAATGATAACATCCAAGTTTCAAAGACTAATCAGATCAAACAGACAATATCTTGAGCTATATGATATTAGTGTAGATAAGTTGAAGCAAAATAATTGAAAACCTAATGCCCTTATCATTTTACGTATTATAATAAAAAGTCATGTGGCACCGATTATTTACAATAATATCGCCACCCCGTCGCGTCATCGTTTCGGACATTTAAAGAAGCGATCAAGCAAACAGTACCGGGCTGTGCCAGCCACCGAGATATGCGCGAGTGTCGCGCTCCCCCGCACGGCGGCAAACCCCGCACGTCGCGCGCGTTGCCCTCTGAATCCATCCAGCCGCGCTGCCTTATTATGTGGACGTATTACGCATTTTGTTATTGTAACATTGTGAATTATATAATAAAACCCTACAGTAATCTGCCACGTCTGTCTGTCTATTCGCGATGAACTAATATACGGCTTTTCATACAGTTAATCTGGTTTGATTGAGTGAATTGAGTGATTCACAAGGAAGGTCTGGTATATAATTTGTCAAGATTTTTTGTAAATCGGTTGAAATATAACCATAATTATGCAGTTTTTACTAGTATATAGAGTGATTCACGAGGAAGGTATAAGTAAATAACTTGTCTAGGTTTTTTTTAAGAGGGCGAGACAACGTCTGTCGTGCCCGCTATCATCATCATTACCCTTATCCCACTTAAGTAGGGTCGGCACAACATGTTTTCTTTTTCCACTCTCTCCTGTCAAGTGTAATTTCAGTATTCACACCTTTTACGCACATATCATTTTTCACGCAGTCCATTCATACCTTTTCGGTCTTCCTCTACTCGTATATCCGTCCACAAACATACTCAACACTTTTCTAGTTACATGGTTTTCATCTCTCCTCATGACATGCCCATACCATGCTAACCTATTACTCCTCAACTTTTACTTTCAACTTTTTTCTGCTAGTGTAGTATAATTATTATTGTCTAATTTCTCAAAGTTGCCGTACTGTACCTTCACAATGCAACGACTCGCCGAACTACAAATATCTAGGACGCGGGAAAATTCGGCGTTTCCTCGACGAGAATCACCGAAATGATCTACAGTCCTCATTTGTCAGGTGACAGCACCGAACGAAGTAAACAGAGACGAGGCGATAATTTGTAAAGCTTTGAATGCCGAATAAGTTTGCTTTTAGTTAAAGATATATATGTTAACGATTTACTTTGAAAGGTTTAACATAAATAGTTACTTAAATTTACACTCATAATAACTAAATATATACCTTAAAATGATGGGATTTTTATTTCGCAAAGCATCTACATATAGAATAAGAATGTAAATGAAAAGAGTCTGTACTTTTTAAATTTTGGTAAAAAAAATTGTTGCCAGTGTATTGGAATAAGTAATAAAATACATTTCAATCATTTTTAGAATTGTCTGTCTGGCTGTTTGAATGAACACGCATCACTGCTAAAGTACTGGGTTGCCAGCTACACGTCGTGCAAATAAAATCGTTCGTTTTTTTCCAGTTGCAGTGAGACGTGGCAACGGTGACTAAATTCAAGCCAGTAGTGCAAAGTAACATCCACTATAATATTTAATGATGTGATTTCCGCAAAGCAACGTATTCATCAATCAAGAAACATATACTAAAACTTATCCAAATTCATGAACGATTTAGTACAAGGATCATGTAAATTGTTTGAGTAGTCCTAGAATTCAGCAGTGTAAGCACACCAATAGACAAGCAGACAGACAGAATCGTTGCCTTTAATACGTAAGAATTAGGTACGACATAGATAACTTGTCCTTCTCTTAAAGGTATTTCTGTAATACCGTCTTCAAATGGAACGTATCCATTTGTCATTGAAGGGAAACCCTTTTTTTTCTCGACGCATTAGTCTGCGCTCTCCGGTGACATTCTATAAACGGGCGCGGCTTCTTTTTTAAACAAATGAATAATAAAGAAGTCGCTCGTGAAAGCTTTCTAGGATTTTGTTTTATTGATAACTGACTTTCCTGAGTTTTATTCTGGTTACCTTTTATACATATTAATGCTTTTAGAGGCTCAATCGCATGTTTTAAGTCAAAACTACTGAACGTATTCGCATAAGGCTATAACCATTTGATGCGGAATTTTTCGTAAATGATTGTAGGCTACTTATTTTTAGATTCCATTTAACCCTTTGTCTTCTTTTTAATGCCCCACGAAGCGGAAGGGAATCATACATAATGTTATGTAGTAATAGTTCTTTCTTTCTTGTTAGTGTATGTACAGATAAAATAAAAAAGTCGAAGCAGTAAAAACTAAAAACAATGGAATGACTATGTTCTCTTTTAAATTATTTATAGTCTGTATTATTTTTAATTTAATAGTCTGTATGCCTATTGAAATTTTAAACATAAATCTATCTCGTTTTTACATCTATTGGCACATGTAGCAATGTTTAAATACATTTTTATACAGTTTATTATGTAATCAAACATATGATGGGCTGCATAATCTCTGTTACATTAATCACGTATAGAGTCGATGCAGTCAGGATTGACCAATAAACCCTCCTTCTGCGAGGAAGTCGTCTCGTAGAAGGAGGTGGCGGAGAGGGTCCGGGAGGAGGACCCTCAAAGTGGCCGTCTCTGCCAACGAAGGACAGGCAGGAGGAGGCGGCAGTTTGACCGCCTCGTCCCACCGTAACCAGGCCTAGAGAGGATGGGTCGGGGGCCCATCTTCCCATTGCACAGGTCCGACGGACAGAGGAGACGGCCGGTGTGTACCCGGCTGTCTCCTAACAAGACGGGGCACTGCGGCGGCGCTTTCGCTGCTGGGCCAACCGCTGGGGCGGCACGATGAAATCTGTAGAGATTTCGTGTCGCTCCAACTATAGCGGCAGACGTACACCGTGGGGTTTTAGTCCGTGCGAGTCGGACATAACCCACTTTCTCCCCCGACAGAGTGGTGTATCCATAAGGGATTTCCCCACGTTAAAAAAAAAAAGGATAGCCAATAAACACTCCATAGATACTGTCACTATTTATTTAGGCAGAGCTTCGCCTTACTACGCACTTTGTATGCTACTATACTACACTATTTACACATAATTCCGCAAAATAATTTAAGTAACACAAAAATAATAAAGTATGAACAAATTAATTTTATTTAAGCTATACAACAATTTTATACAATTATCCTCATTTATGTATATCTAATGTGTTTACTAATCTGTTTCGACATGTAGATCAGCGACATCTTGCCTTTCATGGCCAAACTATGAAGTCAAAGAATATACTATTTATTCATAATGATCAAACTAATGATTCAATTCTATATAATGATATCAATTCTTATTTAAGTCTTATTAAAATCTATATAATAATAATAATTCTTATTTATGTATCTTTAATATGGTGGCGCTAGTGTCAATGTGTCTCTCTAATATGGAGGCGCTAGTATCAATGTGTATCTAATATGTTGGCGCTAGTGTCAATGTATATTTATAATATGGTGGCGCTAATATCAATGTTCCGGTCGTGTTGTTGTCTCGTCTCTTGAATGTGGTGCAGCGGCACCGGAGGTGGGTGATAACATCTCAATACAAAATGTAAATATAAGATGTCAACAGGCCGCTATACTACGCGTTGTTAGTTTGACGCAAAGGTCACGCTTCCTAGCACGTCATGACGCGAAATCATAAGTTTATCTCCTGCCGAAAACTACAGCTGAACGCGCCTAAACAAGTTTTCACTTCAATAATATATTATTTAAAAATGGACAGTAAATCTTCTACAATCATACCTTTCAAACCGAATTAAACGCTACGAATTCTGATGCTCTAGGAAATTGAGTGTAGCAAATTCTACTAGTAATCTCAAAAAACGTAATAGGAACGGTTTAATCCAGAACGTGATCGTGCTTAAGAGCGAAAACATAGGTAATTTTTTTTAAATTAAAGTCTTTATTAACTAGACAAGGAAATTTTATGACCGCGATACACTGTGTAAAATTAATCAAATCGTCATTTGCAGAATTACTAAAACTAGTCATAATGATACTCCAGCGGTCGATATTCGACCATAATTAATTTTTTTAAGTTTCAATTTCGTTGACATTTTTTTTATCTAGCTAAAGATTGTACAAATATTATAAACTAGTAGACTACGCTATTGGCCTTTTTGGAGGCCTCTACAGCTTCACCGGACTACTAAGGCGAGCGCTTAAGGCACTCAGCCGATTTCATTTGGGCAACTAGCTCAAGGGTGCACGGCACACCTTGGCTTGGCTGTTGCCTGTTACATGCAATTCGCGATCTATCTTAGCTAACCTAAGTTAAGCTAACTATTCATACATATATGAGTTATTGAAACATACATGTGTACCAGGTATGCGTATCTCAATAACTCTTATGTGTATTTTATGTCGGAAAATTTCTGAACTATTTCAGTTCGATACGGAAAAAAGAAAAGAAAAACCAATCCACTTTTTATGTGTAAACGTGTGAGCGTGCACGTGTGTGGAGGTGATATGTGTAGTGTTGTTGCAGTGATGTACTGGTGTGTCACTGTATCGCGCGAGCAGCGTACTCAAGGGCTCCACGCCGAGGGAACGGACCTAGGCTTGAGCCGCTGCCGAAGGGGGCCTAATCAAGTGTGCGGGAGCGAAGTTTACCCCCAGACCATGGCGGCGTGATCTGAGGTTACGCGGGCGTGGGCGTGAACACACTCTATTTGGAGAAACAGGCTGGTACTGATCGTTCGCTGCCGTTATTTTGTCGGGAGGATCGGTAAAAATATTCCACGGACGTCTTTTGTATCGCGCAGCATTCGGTACGGTTGCGTAATTCGTGGTGAATACCACTAACGGACTGGGTTTGTAATTATCCTACCCTCGTTATATATATTCATCTCATTCTTTTGTCGATTTACTGAAGCTTCACTTCTATCGTGTGTGAATCGTACATACACCTTTGTTTTCTACTGATAACACAAAACACGTTAATGATTACTAAACAAAATATATTTTTTAAAAATCGGTCTATCAACAAAGTAGCAAAGGTACTGTACCTGTTTTATCTTGGCCTTTTGTAGGCTAGCTAGATTTTTTTGGTTCAATTAACAATTTGCCATATTTTTAATGCCCAACATAGCGAGCGGGAATTAGGTAGCATAATATGTATATATAAACCGTCCGTGACTTAGTTGGCATTTAATCACTACATATTCTTCTGCCACGTCTGTCTGTCTTTCTGTTTGCCAGAAACTCACAAACTACAAACCAGATGTTCATGTAGTTTTCACCAGTAGATAAAGTGATTCATGAGGAAGGTTTGGGTATATAATTTGTCAAGGTTTTTTCATTATCAAAGCGGGATAATGTCCGCCGTGCTCGCTAGTTACAATATAAAATCTAATAACTATAAAATATAGCCCAGCGCCACTTAGTGGCTAGTTTTATTATTTTTTTTCTTCGAACTGACTACGCTATTGACCTGGCAAGGTCTTTACAGCTTTTACTGGACTAAAACAAACACAAAGAAACAAAATGTTGACTATAGCTAACTTCAGGGTGACGGTGTGCGCGTGCATCATAAAAATTAAATTAAATACTTATTATATATTAATGAACGAGTTGTAGAGATGACTTCATATTTTTTTGTCTCCTTTTTTCTCTTTTATTTTTTTCTTTTTTCTACTTGTTTATTATTATTATTTGCTTTGTAGTACCTGTACTAGGCCTAGCCTGTGTCACAGGTACTACCAATTTCTATTTTCGTAAAGTAATTATAGTAATATACTCTAATGTAATGTAATGAGTGTTATGTTATTATTTCAGTAGAGAGAGTAAAAACAAACTTAATGAAGAAATTAATTAGGCATGTAGACTTTCACCGTGATGGGTCATGATAATAAACCTATATCTTCCCGTATTATGTAGTCTCCTCGTTTTGAAAGGAGGTCACCAAACCTATTAAACAGAACTCCACAAAAATAAACAAATATAACTCTCTTCTCTTGGCAGTAAAGTAAACTTAATGAAGGGCATAGACGGATTTGTCTGATAATGGGCTCTTTAATTCGAGGTTTGACGGATAAATTTCATTAGCTACATTTATTAAAATATTTTCTACGTGCTAAATTTTTTATGTATTTTCGTGAGCTAGATTTGGGTTTTAAAAGATAATACTTGTTTGTAATACCTATTTAAATTTAGAATAGCATTTACATAATATTAAATAATGTTGGTAGAACTGAAGTATGGTTATGACAACACTGAACGTTGTATATAAGGTTTGCAATGGCGGCCATAACGCATCGTGCGTTAGTTATGAGCGGACGTGTTTACGTTATCGTATAGATTTTTATGTAAATCGCGTAGTATTTCAGACTGGTACAATATGTAAATATTCTAGTAATTATATAGCTTCATTTTCTTATATTATTTTACGATACTGAAAACAAATTTACCAGATGTTCATTGCTGTGCATAGGCCTCCTCCAAAGATCGTCACATCGACCGGTCTCGAACTGGTTTACGTAGTTTTCACTAGTTGTGTCAAAATCAGTCTTGGTCTTATGCTTGGGGTTTTAGAAAAATGTACCTATCTATTGCATTGTTGTAAGGTCTAAGCTAACGTATTTAATAAACAGCAATAGGCTGATCGGTAATTGCAAGACTTGCACGACTCTTATTGCAAAACCAATACCAAGACCAAGACCAATACCAGATGTATTGGCGCAAGACCATTCACTAGGCATTCATTTAGGCAACACTATTCACCAGGTCTGTAGTTTAACTTGTAGTGAGTCTATCCACGCTGCGTCTTCTAATACGTGATCGTCATTTGAGAAGTTTAACCCGAGCAGCCGTCCGTACTACGATCTATATTGCCCACTTCCTCTTGATAAATCTAGCAATTCGAGGGACTATATCGATATCTGTGGTTCTGCGATTAATGCGGAGATGGATAAGCTTTTAATACAGAGTAAATAGTTATATTTCGAAAAATGTTATAATATTACTTTGCATTACTATTAAATAAGTAAATGTGAAGAGAATAGAGTTAGTAACAACTATAAATTGAAACAACAGACAAATAAACATTTGAAATGTTTTATTCCTTTTTAAAACTAGCTGTTATCCGGGACTAGAAACGTGCATATTTTTTTAAAGAATTCATAAATGTTACCTAAAGTTTTTCCTAAATGTTGCCCAATTGTAGCCTATGGCTTAAATGTTGACTACGGGCTGCCTACATGCTGCTTAATGTCGCCTACTTTTAGGCTACATATCGCCTGCGGATCGCCAACGTGTGGCCTGCGGGTCGCCTACGTGTGACCTACGCGTCGCCTATGTATACGTAAACCCTTGCCTAAAGTTTTAACTTTTCCGTATGATTTATCAATATATTTTATATAAACTTTGTCCTGCCAATTACACACACAAAGAAAAAATAATTAGCCAACTAAGTGCAGCCATTTTGAAGCGACTACCCTCTTTTGCGGGGCAAGGCTTTAAAAGGCGTAGCGAGGCGCAGCGTGAGTCATTCTCGCGCGGAACGCCGACCCGTTTACATCTCTGACGGTAATACGTAACTATGTTCAGTGGTCTTGTATCTGCTGATTAAGGTATACGCTTTTAATATTAATGCCAGATAGACCTTGAGTGATCGATCGATTAAATGATGAGGGTAAGTCATGTATGGTTGACGTGATACCTCTATAACTACGGCCCCGGAATTCAGTACCCTGGTATTCCCCGACATATATGTAAATAAGTTTTTTCTCTAAAGTTACATCGAAAATACTTTAATAATTTTTGACTTCACATATTTCTGACAAATATTCCGCTTAAAGTATAATTCTCGGCATCCTGTGATTTCTTTTTCCCATTCGACTCGTAACTAACATCCCCGTTGATTCCAAGCCGTATTTATTCCGATCCTGGAATATATCTGGACTTTACTGTTTTGCATTGGAAACCAATATTGAATACGGAATGTTGTTTATTTACCTAGGTTTGCTTATATGAGTTTACATTAGTTTGGTAAGCTTTTTATACAGGCTAGGAAAATATACAAATGGTTGTGGCTGGATAAATCTAGTCGCTAAAGGTAGTTTTTATCTTTAACCACGTGTGTTATTGGAGAAATTAAGTATGGAACGAGTAATCAGTCAATTTAGATATAATTTCGCACCAGCATATTTAATTATCTAAAAACCTCAGCTTTGTCCAAAGTAAAAAAATAATAACTGCAGGGATACTATTTTGTAAAAATATGGATTTAACTAGTTGTGTTCGTGACTTCGCCCGCGTGGAATCTGATGTACAAAACAGTGACTGATAAAACCATCTGAATGTATTAAATCTAATTAATTACAATAACTTTTGATAGAGTGAACTGATTGTAATGAATTGTTTGAAGGTGATAGAGCCACGCTGTATGCAGTTTCAGCATGAATGGATCGGCTCGCCCGGGGTTGTACCACCCTCTTACAGAACACCGACGTGAAGTAACAGTGCTTGCATTGTTGCGTTTCGTTCGGTCAGTGAGAGCGCCGGAGGCCCACCTCCATTCCCCCTTTCCCTTCCCCTTTCTCCTTTCCCTTCCTCTCCCCCATACACAGGTTGGTAACGCACTTGCGACTCCCCTGGTGTTGCTAGTGTCTATGGACGGTGGTGATCACTTAACAACAGGTGACTTACACGTTCGTTTGTCTCCTTTTGGCATAAAAAAAAACGAGACTAAATGTTATTCGAGGATACGCTTTATGATTTTCTTGGTTAGGTTTCACGCAGGAACGCAGTACTTTAGCAGTGATGCGTGTTCAAACAGACAGACAACTGTAACAATTTTTTTACAAAAATGTAAAAAGTACAAACACTTTGATTTACATTCTTATTATATGTATAGAAAATATCTTGAAAAACTTTATTCTGACAACTAGCTCAAGGGTGCGCGACACACCTCGGATTGGGCTATTGCCTCGTTCATGCAATTCGCGACCTAACTGAGCTAGACTAAGCTAACCTACATATTCATACGTATATAAGTTAATGAGATATATATGTGTACCAAGCATATATATATACCTCAATAACTCTTACATGTATTTCGTGTCTGATCACTACATAGTATAAAATAAAGGCGCTTTCTCTGTCCCTATAACCCTATGTATGCTTAAATATTTAAAACTACGCGACAGATTTTGTTGCGGTTTTTTTTAGTAGATTGAAGAGGAAGGTTTATATGTATAATAACATCCATTAAATAGTGGAGAAATACTGTTATTTTTGAGGTTTCTAATGTAATGTCGTAAATAATTACATAACCAATTCGGTGCAGACGAAGTTGCACGGGTCAGCCAGTAAACAATATAACAGTATTAAAGTATTATCCCCAACAGATATGTCACAAAAGCTAGTGTAATATATTCATATTTCGTTACTGTATTTTCTCTTCCACGTTACTCTAAAAGTAATAGCTAAAATGAACTTGACATTTTATATCTCCTTACAAAATACATCGAACTCTGCAACTTAACCGGCGTTCTTGTAAGACAAAATCTCCAATACACTTTAGATAAGACCGGCCGACCGCTGACACGGCACAATGTTGCATTTCATCAGATAGTTCTAAACATCTTTTGTTTCGACGAATATTATTAGATAACTTTTTGAGAGGGACCTTTTATACCCGAAGATTTTATGTTGAAACTTTGGTTTTGTCAGTTTAATTATAACATAGCGAGTTTCAGGGTTCGGGAAATTTGTGTAGCTATATTTATTGTTTTTGTCTTATTATAATTTTCATCCTAATACCCTTTTGAGAGTGCCGGAGGCACCCCTCCCCCTCTTCACCCCCTCCCCTACGCTGTCTACCACCCCTTCCCAAACACAGGCTGGCAGCGCATTTGCGACTCCCCTGGTGTTGCTAGTGTCTATGGACGGCGGTGATCACTTAATATCAAGTAACCCGCCTGTTCGTTTACCTGCTATGATATAAAAAAATAAAAATAAACTCTTTGATGTTTTTGATGTGAAATTTTGTATTTGAAATTCTGATCATAGTGTGACAAAAAGCGGTGGGCGTCAACACTGTGTCGGTGTCGTTCGATCAGCGAAGTTAAACAACGTCGGGTGCGGTCAATACTTAGATAGGTGACTGCCTGAGAACACCGCATAACGTTGGCTTTTTGATGAAAAAAAATTTTTTCCTATAGTACAAAAGTTTCACTTCTATCGTGTGTCTTCGCGATACACCCTGTTTTTTAACCGACTTCGAAAAAGGAGGAGGTTACTACGTTCGGTTGTGTGTACTTTTTTTTATGTATGTTAATCGATATCTCCGTCAATTATGAACCGATTTTAATGATTCTTTTTTTTATTTGAATCGATTATATTCAGAGATAGTCCCATATATAATTTGAAGAAAATATTCAATCCCTAAGGGGGTGAAAAATCGTTTATTTGATTTTCATCCACTTCATATTTACGTATTTTCGTGAAATTGGAACCGATTTATTATATCCATTAGAAACCAGATATATTTATGGACACTAAAAATGGAGAAATAATTTTTTTTTCCAAAAAAAAATAAACCACCTTCGTGGTTCGTGTGTGTGAAACACAAATAAGGCACTAAAAAGCGAAAAATAACTGAATTATTAAATTAACCAAATTAAATAAAAAATATTGATATTCGCGCTACCGAATAATATATTAGAAGTCGATGCCAACCTAAATTTCAATTTTGTTGCAGGTAATAAAATATGTGTATATACTATAGAGATATACATCATGGGACACGAGAGTGGACCAAAACTTTGTATGTAGAGGATATGAATTTAGGTTGGCATCGACTTCAAATGTATTATTCGGTACAAATAGACAGATATTTCTAAAAATTCGGACACCTACAACATTTTTTTCACGAAAATTGAAAAAGTACAGACACGTTCGATTTACATTCTTATTATGAATCTCCCTCTAATCTTTACCAAATTCAGTATTATGGTTGCGTAAAACATTAAATGTGTTGAACTAAGTTAGTTATTTATCTGAATAATTAATTCTTTTGTCTTGATTACATTTACTTCTTATTCACATCTTTCAAGCAGAACATTAGTAATTCTAAACGTCTGTAACATACATAATGTATAGAATTTGGAATGTTAGTAGTTAACACTCGTTTGGTACATTAGAGGGTAGAATGGCGGACTCAAGGCCGGACGAAGGCCGCGGTGATTAATCGTCGTTAATGAACTGAGACGGACCCCTGCCTATCAGTCAAGCTACCAATTTTTATAGAGTAAGCAATTGTTACAATTTATAGTTTTAACACTGAATTGCATGATTTTTTTATTTAGAATTAGCTTCTGCCCGCGACTTCGTCCGCGTGCAATAAATGGTTTGGGCTAACGTTAACACGTAGCGGAGGCTCTCAAAAGAAAACGGTTTTCAAACATCGTTTATTCATGCTCCGCTCCTACTGGTCATGATGATATAGCCTGATAAATAAACTATCTAACACTGAAAGAATTTTTCAAATCGGACCAGTTGTTCCTGAGATTAGCGCGTACAACCAAACAAATAAGCTTTAGAATATTCTTACTTCGAGCCGTCATTCAAATTACAATAAATTTTCATAGAGTAGTCCGATTTTAATGAAATATAGACTAAGTCACTCGCGAGGATATGCTTTATGATTTTATTGTGTCGATACTTTAGTAGTGATGCGTGTTCATACAAACAGACAGACAGACATTTCTAAACATAATTGAAATGTATTCTCTTGCTTATCCCTAGACACCTGCAAGAAATTTTTCACGAAAAGTGAATAAGTTACACTTACAAGTTAGACTTACATTCTTATTATACAGGGAATCAATTGCAATTTTACTAAATTTCATGTGAATTCGGATAGAAACAGACTTAGGTTTTTGTTTTGAATAAAATTAAGTGGAACGGGAATGTAGATAATTAGCGGCAATGTGCATTTCAGAATTAAGCTGGTTTAAAGATATGCTAACTACATTGTATTCTAATAGGTCTTTTGGCATCATATAGTTCAAACACTAGCTTTTGCTTGCAGATTCACTCGCGTTAATTCAAGTCACATATCACATATTATGTAACTTTAATAGGAATGTCCTAAATATTTCTCAAGAAATCAATACACATCGTAAGTAAGCAAAAATAGTGCGTGGAGTCCCTCCGTGCGGAGGAAATGAAACCGCGTAATGTGGAAATGAAAATAGGAAGGTGTAGAAATTGATTTTTAGTGAAATTATATTGTTTCTTTAAGGCAAACTTTATTAATTTGGGGTGTAAGAGGTGTCAAATAACATCTAAGACTTGCGACATCCAAGCCAACCTCACCTGCACGTGGTGCACCCTGCTGAATAACGAACGAGGCAATGGCAAAAGCGGGGTGGTAGGGTTTTACAGCCTGACTGGGTCGCAACCACCATGTATATGGCGAAAAAGCCGGTACATAGTGATTCGCTTCTGCGGGTCGCGTTTCGGGATCAGCCTGTGCATATCCAGCTTTTCGCAGGCCGGAATGACGGCGGCGATCGGTGATGGATTCTGTGTCACTCGGTGGTTTCCGCTATTTTGTTTTGATAGTGCAGTCATTTTGCCGTGCTACTATAAAAAAAAAAAATATTGCTTACAATTCACAATTGATCGCATCTTTTAATTATCATTTTCGAGTGGAGAAATATCCAAATCTATAACATTTATACAATGGAATTATGATAACTAAAGTAAGATATGAAATGTTTGATTATTTTTCTCGCTCTGTCTCTTTCTATTCTCCCTCCCCAGGAGCGTTGAACGTTTAACGCAACAGTGGTTTCATACCCCCTCCATGGTAGAGTTAAACGTTTAACGTTATTGAAAGTCGCATTACAAGTTTCACTTCAAAAATAGTAAAGAGAATATTTTAATAAGAGCGAATAGAAGAACTTGCACGCATTATAAATAAATGTTAAATTAGTCCTCAGATTTATAAAAGCTTACTCTATAAATTAAGAGCTGAATGTAACATCATCCTCACGGATCGACTGGTCGGGATCCGTTCCGCATTTAGCTCGCTTCACGAGTCCGAAGCTTCTTCTACGTCGTTTTAGCCAATATTAGATCCTAAATACTTTCGAGGAATTGAGATGTATGTTGCCAATTTGTTTAACTTTTTTTTTTACATGTGCTATTCCATGATTTTGATTAAGAAATTCACTACATAATAATAAGTATAACAAAATAATATAATACTACATACTAACTCGTTGTTACAAATAAACAATGCTTGAATAATCGACCGTGGGAACCAGAAATAATAGGCCACAAATAGCCCGTCTCAAATCTTAGCTTTCTACAGATTTCCACCCTCCTTTTTGTAAAGTATATAAGCGCGCCCCAAGACGCCAGAGTTTAGTTCTGCTCTGAATATCGAAGTAAAAACGAAGATATATATTTTTACTTAATAGATTTAACCACAGTCCCATATCATATTCAATGAGGTGTAGTTGAAGATGGCAAACACGGTAAACCTAGAGGCGACCACGCTATTTTCACTCCTCAGAATCGGATATGTATGGAAAAGGCTCGTCTACTTTTGGTTATCAATCCAGTCTCTAGATGGCACTGTTATACAATTTTTTGGCAAGTTTGATAACAAAAGATACAAATTTGGACAACAAATTTTGACATTTCATACTGACAACTTTCAAATATTTGTTTTCATTCACTTTGTTTACCAATCGGACGTAGCGGACGAAGATACTACAGAGCCGCTCCTGATGTTCATGACATACGTGGAAGAAATAGCAAAAAAAAGAAATAAAGAGAAAAAGAAAACGAATGTTGCAAACAAAAAGTTTTAAAAGAAATAGCCATAAATAAATAAACAAAGTCTCGGATAATGTCCAGGAGGAAACAGGGACTTAAAAAAAATCGGAGCTTTCGGTGATAGTACCCATATTCTATTGTACCTATGTAGATATGATTTTCGGTTTGGTTGGCACCGACTTCCAATACATCTCTAGGTAGCACACATATTCATGTTTTATTTAATTTGGTTAACTTGATAAACTATTTATTTTCCGCTTTTTAGTGCCTTAGGGTTTTGATTGATATTGAAGTCGGTTAATACTTTTTTTTGAAAATTTACTTTTTTGTAGGCGTTTACTATACAGTCAGTATAGTTTACATTATAAAATATCAAGTTGATAGACTTAAATTGTAATTTAAACGATAAAATATATTCATAAAATAAATAATGATAAATTAAGCACTGAATGACATCATAACTATTTTCAACTTGTATTAAAACTTTTACACACTCTATTGTATTAAAGAAAAATATAAATATTAAAAAGATATGAGCAAGATGCGTCAACTGTCACTTGCCTGTGATTATTTTTCTAAGCAAGGCAACAATGTCGACTACGAATTTATTTGCTTTATAAGGCAGTTTTTCTATATATCTTTATGTTCTTCCACATTGCGTGCGGGCTACCTTTTTTTTTACATGGGTAAAACCTACTGGATACACCACCCTCCCGAGAGATAGGGTGGGTTATGTCCGACTCGCACGGACTAAAACCCCATGGGTGCCCGCAACCGCCATGATGGGGGACAACGGATGACGAGGCACTCCGCATGTCGCCCTGACGGCCGGCCCAGAAAGAAGATCCTGGGCCTCCCGCTAAAGAGAGACAGCCTGGCACATGTAGACTGTCTCCCAGATGGCCGAACCAGTGCTATGGAGAGACGGGCCCAATTGGTCCGTCTTAAGGACGAACGTAGGAGGCGAACCTCCCCACGTCCACCCAACGTCTACGTTGACCTCTAAGGAGGTCACGTCGCCAGAGGCACCAAGCGACCTTTCATGGGAGGCGGCCTACAGGTCGCACCCCTCATGAAGTGCTCGGCACTCCTTTCGACCCGACTTCTGGCACACTTTATAGATCGCAGCGACTGACTTTCCTGCGATCGACTTCAGGTACTGCGAATTTCGGGCTTCAAAGTCGTGCGGCTCGGCCACCGGACTCAGCCCATCATCTTCGACGTCGTCCCACTCGTCCTCTGTACGCGGGGCCTTGGGCGCCACGTATCCTGCGCCATTAGTGTCCTTTGGAGCCAGCTCATGCTCGCGCTTACGGCTTGAGCTAGGCACTGGCTCCAAGACCACTTTCGCAGCCTTCGCCCCGGCTATGATTTCAGCCTTGGTGGCCTCCACCGTATCCACAGCCGCTTCAGCGGCCTCCGCCTCCGCCGCCTTGGCAGCGGATCGGATTTTTGCCCCTCCCCCCCTTCTTAAAACTAGGTTTAAAATTAATCGATTTTGAACTAGACATTTTGTTCCCACGAGTATGGGGGAAAAACGGTTCGCCCAGGCAGTGCCCGTTGTACCTGGGTAAGCCTAGCGTAACCCGCCGGAGAGTCGGCCGGTTCTCCAGCGGAGGGTCGCACTAACGACGGATCTCCCTATCCGCCACGCATCCCCTCACGGTGCGCCGCCGCTTGGGATTAGGGTAATTTTTTATAGAGGTGTTCTTTCTCGCGGTCCGGGCGATTAAGCCAAGACCCTCGGTCCCGCTTGGAACCGCGAGACGTGACCACGACACTCCAAACGGGATTACAAGTTCGTGCGGGCTACCTGACTGCCGGTAAATGTTGCGTTTATTAATGTATATCGCACCTTTACAGGCAAAAATATTGAACTGTATATAATTTTAGAACGTTTTGTTTTTCACTAACTTTGAAACGCTACTAAAACATGAAATTATTATTGCCTGACATTTTTGTTATTAACAATAATATGCCCGATGCTATTTTTTTTTAATAAAGAAGTCTGTTCAAACCATTTTAAGATAACTGTAATTTTATTGAATTTATACTCCTTTTGGCGCGTTAGGGAAAAATGAAATATTTATGTTGCGCGCGCACACCGTCACGAAAAACCGATACCCTGAAGTTAGCTATAGTCAACATTTTGTTTCCTTGTATTTGTTGTTTGTATTTCTTTGTATTAAAACTTTCAATGTATTACATACCTTTTTTCTATTGTTATTGCCGTTTTTTCTACAAACGTAGAATAAGGCGAAAGATAAAATTTTTGAAAAGATTTTTATCATGTTACGCCACAGAAGTATAACTTCTAACGCGTGTACATAACACACACACTTTTTTTAATATTATTTTAAATCGACATAAAAGAGGGTAAATTAAAAATAATATGTATTTTTTATGTCATAGGAGGCAAACGGACCGGTGGGTCACCTGATGTTAAGTGATCACCATCGTCCATAAACACTTGCAATACCAGGGGAGTCGCAAGTGCGTTACCAGCCTGTGTTGGAGGGGGAGGAAGGGAAGCGGAAGGAGAGAGGGAAGAGAGGTGGACCTCCGGTGCTCTCACTGACTGAACGAAACGCAGCAATGCAAGCATTGTTACTTCACGTTGGTTTTCTATGAGAGGGTGGTACTACCCCGGTTGTGCCGACCCATTCATCCTGAAACTAGTAATAGCTTCAGCGTGGTGCTACCACCTACCAAGACCTTTATATAGAATAACTTAGGTATAGCTATAGCTTAGCGCAACACTGGCTGTATGGAAAAGATAGCCATAATTGTGGAAGCACCTGTTATAGACGCATGTATTCCAAGATGGAATCGTGGAAATCAATCCAACCGTTTTGAAGATAGCATGGCAGACGAAGCCGCGGTTAACAGATAGTTTAACAGTAGCCTAAGTAACGCGCTGTATTTTTTTTTATCTGCCAGTGAAATTCCCGTCAAAATCGGTTCAGCCGTTTCGAAGATTACCCGGAACAAACAGACAGACAGACAAACAGACAGACCGACAAAAAATTTAAAAATTG
>MU159259.1:203382-233611 GCA_015888305.1 Antheraea pernyi | reverse complement strand
GCAATGGCGATAGCGGAGTGGTAGGGTTTTACAGCCTGACTGGGTCGCAACCACCATGTATATGGCGAAAAAGCCCGTCATAGTGATTCGCTTCTGCGGTTCGCGTTTCGGGATCAGCCTGTGCGTATCCAGCTTTTCACAGGCCAGCATGACAGCGGCGACCGGCGATGCATAGTGTGTCACTCGGTGGTCGCCATTGTTTTTGGATTGTACTGTGCTTACCATCAGGCACAGTGCAGTCATTTTGCCGTGCTACAATAAATAAAAAAGTACGATACGGTTTTCATTGAAGTGTACCATGTAAACTCCTATTTTTTATAAGACCAATGAATGTAATAATATTCCATGAAACTTTGGAAAATTTTAATAGGCAGATATTATATAATAGTATTTGGGATACATATGTAGACAAAACTTATTAGCGTAAGCAATGCTTCTTCGAGACAAATATTTGGATACTGCATAGTGTACCAATTTTTTGTTGAAAATTACTGGCTTAATTTTTACCAATAATATTATTTGTTCGATTCCGAAATTACTTCACGAGTTAGTCTCATTAAAATTGTGACAGCTGCTTAATTATCTACACAGTTTATAGATTTTGTCTTTGGTAAAATACTATATCGGGATAGTAGGGACTTGAAAGTGTTTAAGAAAAGAATGGATATGCATTTAGCAGATCATCGCGATCCATCTCCGACCTCATCTTTACTTAGCATCAGGTGAGGTACGCGGCCAAATGCGCGCCTCAAAAGAAAAAAACAAACCGGTCAATTTACGTACTTAAGTGAGCGATACCATGCACTTTCGCCTTGAATTCATTGGCCACTGCCAGGTCTCCATATTATATAATAGTATTTGGGATACATATGTAGACAAAACTTATTAGCGTAAGCAATGCTTCTTCGAGACAAATGTTTGGATACTGCATAGTGTACCAATTTTTTGTTGAAAATTACTGGCTTAATTTTTACCAATAATATTATTTGTTCGATTCCGAAATTACTTCACGAGTTAGTCTCATTAAAATTGTGACAGCTGCTTAATTATCTATACAGTTTATAAATTTCGTCGTTAGTAAAATACCATATCAGGGAGAGTAGGGACTTGGAAGTGTCTAAGGGAAGAATGCATATGCATTTAGCAGATAATCGCGATCCATCTCCGACCTCATCTTTACTTAGCATCAGGTGAGGTCGCGGCCAAACGCGTGCCTCAAAAGAAAAAACAAACCGTTCAATTTACGTACTTAAGTGAGCGTTACTCTGCACTTTCGCCTTAAATTCATTGGCCACTGTCAGGTCTCTCTGTAACAGAAAACTTTTGATTTTATTCGCGTGACGTAAACCTGAAAGTAGTGATAGAATGAGCAAAATCAAAATCACTTTATTCAATTTAGGCCCTAAGAAGGCACTCATGAACGTCAAAACTACCACCGGTTCGGAAAACAACCCAGTCATCCAGAAGAACTGGCAAGAAACTCGACCTGGTTTATCTTTTTAACAAATATATATAATATTTAGAATAATAATATATTCTATATAATAGTAAATGTCACAAACGTTTTTAATGGATGCACAGAGATGAGTCAATTCCAGACCTCACCATCGTTCACATATTGATCCACTCTATATTAGCCTTTTGACACCAAAACCCGCTTGACATGGCGCTTAAATTCGAAATCCGGCAAATTGGTAATATCCTTTGGGACTTTGTTGTAAAATATTAGATCAAACAAAATGTTAAAATTGATACAACGAAAACTAATTAATCGCGTCTTTGGATAACGGTTGAACCCGACGATGGCAAATGGTTGAACCTGTTGTCGGTTTCCACCGTTGGAATGGTTAGTAATATATAAATTTAAATTACTTCAAATGTTTACATGTTTTTCGCACCGTCACGGAACATCTTCAGATTGGCATTGACTATTCCGATGTTGTTGATTAGTTTTATCATTGTAAAAAGCGGCATTGACGTCGGCCAGTCTATCGTGAAGAACTCGCACCGACTAGACGCTTATGAGGCGACAAGTAGCTCATGGAATTTCGCTTGTAACGCACGCCGAATCACTATCTACACCTCATCGTCTGCAAATTTCAAACTTTGCTTAAATTATTTCAGTTATTTACCACATACTTCAAACCCAGAGTTGGTATGTACCCTTGAAAATACCGGCAATTCGTATGTCATAGCGCTATCGTCACTGACCAGCTTTAATAAACTCGGGACCACTGACTTGGCATGCTATTTAATCCTTTTCTGACTAGATATCTTTCAGTATTGGTAATGGCGATTATTGAAGGTCGGTTCATATCGCATCAGATAAACCATTTCGTAATAGACTGGTATACACCAGTCATGCATTAGCTATACGACCAAGTTTCCTTCATTGTATAAGCAATTCAAACCAATTATCTGCTTGCATCGAAGAAATTTGTGGAAACATAATTACATACGCGATATGAACTCACCAATACCCGCTGGCGTACATGTCCATCCGTGTCTCCAACTGGATTTCACAGGTGCTAGGTACTTGTTTCGTGTTGGCTTGAGTCGCATAAAATAGGGTTTTGTTCACTATTATAGTGGAGGATTCTTTGCACTGCCGCCTGGAATTGATTGATTACTACTACGTCTTACTGTAATAAAAAGCGTTTATGAGGAAATCATGGGTTTGACATTGAAAATCCTAGAAAGGCCCTGAAGGGTTTTGTTCGCATTAATTATTTTTGCTGGAGTTCGACAAACCGCTTAGAGATAGTTGTCTTATGTGTTTTTGCATACTAGTGCCGTTGTTTCGCTTGCACCGATAGTAGTGCGACATTGCGGGGACTCGTGCGTGGGAGCCAATAAACATAAGGCAAGGCCAACCAAATTCGTCTTAAAAAAACAACAAATATATTATGCTCCGGTTTTATCACGGTATTTACATCATTACATAGTATAAAACAAAGTCCCCTACCGCGTCTGTCCGTCTGTCTGTTCGCGATAAACTCAAAAAGTACTGAACGGATCTTCATGCGGCTTTAACCAATCGATAAAGTGATTCATGAGGAAAATTTAGTATATAATTTGTCAAGATTTTATATTCAGAGCGGGATAATGTCTGCCGCGCCCACTAGTAGAAAAATAAAATAAATTAATAAAAAATAATAATATTACCGCGGCAGATACGTAAGACTGTTTTTACAGACCACTTTGTCACTTTCTTTAGTTTTGAACCCAATAAGAAGACAAATTATGATGCCCCTTAATTACCCTCAGAAGAAATCTAGTATCTCGACAATTTTCCTTATCAAAAGCAACTTCCATCCCAGAGGTCTAATGCCTTTGATGATTACATTTAATGTACGTAAAAAATCTCCTCTAGTACCAATCGTAAAAAAATGTTAACAGGGTCATTTAGGGCTGAGTGGAATGTTAATTTACAGCATTATTGATAATTGACATTTTATGTTTTATGTATATGTATAACACTAGTAATCAATAGCAAATTCTTCGCCATTAAATCTATATGAATAAAAAAGTGTTAGGTTTTATAACAAAATCCCAAAACACGTTACCGATTTGACGGATAGGGAGTTCAAGGACCATATCAAGCGGGTTTTAATATCCAAAGGGTATATTATATTATATTATAGGGTGTGACGTCTGGAAATTACGCTCCTGTGCATCCACTAAAAACGACTTTATAATATTATTATAGATAATATAATTAGTTAATAGCTTCTGCCCGCGACTTCGTACGCGTGGAATAGTTATTTCGGGCTAAGACACAGCGGACGCTCTCAAAAGGAAAAAAAGCCCCAATTTTAAAACATTTTTCATTGTTGCTCCGCTCCTATGGGTCTTAGCGTGATCATATATAGCCTATGACACCCAAAAATAACGTGGCTTTCTATTGGTAAAAGAATTTTCAAAGTCGGTTTAGTAGTTCTTGAGATTACCCCCTACAACGCCACAACGTCACAAACTCACGAACTTTACCTCTTTATAATATTAGTATAGATGAATATCTATTAATATCTAAACCAGATCGAGTTTCTTGCCGGTTCTTCTCGATAACTGGATTGTTTTCAGAACCGGTGGTAGCATGGACTTTCATGAGCGCCTTCTCCGGCCTTAAATTGAATGAAGAATATTTTCATTTGATTTGATTTGACAATGATAGTTTTCGGTTGGTTGAATTTTAACTATTGACAGAACATAATAAAAGATTTAGGCTACATATATTCTAACTTTTCTATAAAAGCTAAATAGTACCTCTACCTCCCTGGGAGCCGGAGGCTCCTCCCTTCGTTTCCTCGCCGCCGTGAACTCATACACGGCGGCGAAAACTCCTGCCTCCAGCTCCCAGGGCAGGGAGCAGGCGAGCGTGAAGGCCGCCGCCGAGGACACTGTCCGGTACGCCCGGATTGCCCTCAGTGCCACCGTGCGCTGCGCATTGCGGAGCGCATGCACGTTGTTGGCACCGAGGGCATGAGCCCAGACTGGTGCCCCGTAGGCGGCCATCGCCCGCACGACTCCCATGTAGAGTCGGCGGCACCCGGCGCCCGGCCACCCCACGAGCCATCCCGTGCCCACTTCGTTGGACGGTAATAGGCATTATCAAGCTACAACTTTTTTCTAGAACTCAATCATATATCTCTCATCGTTAAGGCAGCGTTCGTAAAAAACCTTTTCGTTCGACCATTTTTTCTCCGACTCCCCAGATAGTACTCCCTACCACCTTACAAATTTTTCCTCTTTATAATATTATTATAGATAATATAATTAGTTAATAGCTTCTGCCCGCGACTTCGTACGCGTGGAATAGTTATTTCGGGCTAAGACACAGCGGACGCTCTCAAAAGGAAAAAAAGCCCCAATTTTAAAACATTTTTCATTGTTGCTCCGCTCCTATGGGTCTTAGCGTGATCATATATAGCCTATGACACCCAAAAATAACGTGGCTTTCTATTGGTAAAAGAATTTTCAAAGTCGGTTTAGTAGTTCTTGAGATTACCCCCTACAACGCCACAACGTCACAAACTCACGAACTTTACCTCTTTATAATATTAGTATAGATGAATATCTATTAATATCTAAACCAGATCGAGTTTCTTGCCGGTTCTTCTCGATAACTGGATTGTTTTCCGAACCGGTGGTAGCATGGACTTTCAGGAGCGCCTTCTCCGGCCTTAAATTGAATAAAGAATATTTTGATTTGATTTGATTTGACAATGATAGTTTTCGGTTGGTTGAATTTTAACTATTGACAGAACATAATAAAAGATTTAGGCTACATATATATATAATCTAACTTTTCTATAAAAGCTAAATAGTAATAAAAATTATAATTAAGACAATGAAACATATACTAATAGTTAATTCATGTTAGAAACGTTGTTATAATTCGACAACAAAAGTATTTCCATGTTCCGATTAATATATCTATACATATAATAAAAGTGTAAATTCAACGTGTCTGTACTTTTTAGATTATTGTAAAAAAAATGCTGCACGTTTCTGTCTGTATGTTACTATGAACACGAATCACGGGTAAAGTATTGCGTTCATTTTTTTTATATATCATAGGTGGCAAACGAACAGGTGGGTCGCCTGATGGTAAGTGACAACCGTCGTCCATAGACACTTGCAACACCAGGGGGTATAAGGGAGAGGGGAGGGAAGAGGGGGAGGGGAGTTGGGCTTCCAGTGCTCTTACTGACTGAACGAAGCGCAACAATGTAAGCACTATTACTTCACGTCGGTGTTTCTGTGGGTCAGATGGTAGTACCCCGGGTGAGCCGACCCATTCATGCTGAAACTAGTAATAGCTTCAGCGTGGCTCTACCACCTATATCATTAGTCACTATTCTGTTCATAAAGTTTCACGCGGACGGAGTCGCGGCCACAGTTAGTGTTAAATAAAAAAAACCATATAAACCCGCAAACAATTCCCTTTATTCGTCGCACACGCGATCAAACAAACAAAATACACGCGAAGTTATTTCTTGCATATTTATCATTTCCCGGCTTCCTACTCCGGTATTTGACAGCGTGTTCATTTCTCCACGTCACTTTTTACACTGGCGGACATGAAAATGTGATGTTATGAGCAGCACATTTAAAATTTCACTTTTGATATTTACTTCCAGAATATTCCCTCGGTGACATAGAAATACATTTTTAAAATGACAAAGTCTAGGCAACTCCGTCTACGATTTGAAAGCACCTAAATTCGTTTCTTTGAGTGATAAATGTATACAGAAAGTATAGCGAACGAATAACGAATTCTACAAACCATTATAGAATCAGATATGCACACAAACTTAAGAATTGAATTATGTAAAAACTATAGAGTTATGTGTACTGTATTGTGGTCTAAACGAAGTACGTGGGTTTATTAAGAACTAAATAAACCCATTATTTGTACTAGGACCTTAAGTTTTTTTTTATATCATAGGAGGCAAACGAACAGTTGAGTCACCTGATGTTAAGTGATCACCACCGTCCATAACACCAGCAACACCAGAGGAGTCGCAAGTGCGTTGCCAGCCTATATTTTGGAGGAAGGGAGGAGGGGAAGAGAAGGAAAGGTGGGCCTCTGACGCTCTACTGACCCAACGAAACGCAACAAAGCAAGCACTGTTACTTCACGTCGGTTTTGTATGAGGGTGGTACTACCCCAAGCGAGCTAACCTATTCATGATAAAACCAGTTATAGCTTCAACGTGGCTCTACCACCTACCAAAGTACGTAAAATGATCAATTTTATAAATAAACTGAAAAAATCTATCCCTTTGATTACCTCGTACTTAAGTCTAGGTGAATTTTCAATTCAACTATGTCATAATAATGGACAACTTCATGAACTATATGAACAATTTTACTATGAGCAGCTTATTATTGGCTTAGTTATGATCAAATCTCGATAAGTGGCAGAACATTTGTTTTCATTAAAAAACAAGGCGTGTCGATGAGACATACGATAGAATTAAAAATTTATATTTGGAAACATTTTGATAAAAAAAAACAATAAGCCAACATAACGCCATGTTCCGAGGTAGTCAACCATCCAAGTAATGACCGCATCTGACGTTGCTCAACTTCGGCGATCGGGCCTAAACCGGTGTTGTCAACACTCTACCCGACACAGTGTTTACCCCTACCACTTTTCGGTACACAAAATGATTACCGATCACGACTTCAAAGTACTGACATAAGAGGTTTCAATTTAAAAATCAAACACTTTATGAACTACCTAGTCATCTTCTTTACACATATTTTTTTTCGATCTGACTACGCTTTTGATCTGGAAAGGTCTTTACAGCTTCATCGGACTACACTAAATCTATACTAATATTATAAAGAGGTAGAGTTTGTGAATTTGTGAGTTTGTGAGTTTGTGACGTTGTAAGGGGTAATCTCAGGAACTACTGGTCCGATTTGGAAAATTCTTTCAGTGTTATATAGCTCATTTATCAGGGAAGGTTATATATCATCATATCATCATCATCATATCATCATCATATCATATATCATATATATCATCACATCAGCAATAAATAATGTTGCAAAATCGAGGTATTTTTTTCCTTTTCAGAGCTTCCGCTGCGTTTTAGCGCAAAATAACCATTCCACGCTTACGTATTACCGCCCAACGAAGTGGGCACGGGTCGGCTACTATATAATAAGAAGAATAAATCAACCGCGTCTGTACTTTATAAATTAATAAAAATAATTGTTGCGAGTGTCTAGAAATAAGTAATCTATTTGTATAATTACGCATCACTGGTAAAGTACTGCGTTCATGATAAAAACTTTTCAAGAAAATCACAAGCCATATCTTTGAGTAATATTTAATCTTTGTTCCATTAAAATCGGTTCGGTCTATCAAAAATTATTGTAATTTTAATGATGCGACTTAAGTACGAGAGAAAAGTAGTAATTACAGTTAATACATTCATATGACTTTAGTAGTCACCCTTTTGTACATCAGGTACATCAGTAAGTAGCAGGTACAGCTAGTAATATATAGAAAAGAACCGTGTGCATTTGGCCGTCTGTGTACACGGGTAAATAATGCACCCAGTAATTTGCTTAAATCAACCGCTTCTCCGAATCGTTGTAAAATCGCATTCGCAAACAAAATTCTCGTTAACCGTATATGAAAGATTGTTTAAATTGATGCCTTTTTATAACTTCAGTTATGCTTATTTTGGGGTGTAAGGGATGTCGAATAACATCATAAGTCTTGAGACACCCAAGCCAACTCACCTGCACCTGGTGCACCCTGCTAAATATCGTACAATGGTGCAAGCGGGGTGGTAAGGTTTTACAGCCTGATGGGGCAACCACCATGTATATGGCGAAAAAGCCCGTCATATTGATTCGCTTCTGCGAGTCGCGTTTCGGGATCAGCCTGTGCATATTCATTTTTTCGCAGGCCGGCATGATAACTGCGACCGGCGATGGATAGTGTGTCAGACGATGGTCGTCATTATTTTTGGATTGTACTGTGCTTACCATCAGGCATAGTGCAGTCATTTTGTCGTGCTACAATAAAAAAAAACAAGCAGTATTAGAAGAGAATACGCTCTAGTGTTTATTCGGTAATTGATTCATGTAATTTATACTCATACTATAATTTGTTTGTTGTTCGATTGAATTCAATCTCTAAAAATCCTAGTCAACTTAAAAACTATATTTCTTGGCTTTTTTATATATCATAGGTGGCATACGAACAGGCGGGACACTCGATGTTAAGTGATCACCGCCGTCCATAGACGCTAGCAACATCAGGGGAGTCGCGAGTGCGTTGCCAGTCTGTGTTTAACAGCTTCACCGGACTACTAAGGCGAGCGCTTAAGGCACTCAGCCGATTTTACTTTGACAACTAGCTCAAGGGTGCGCGGCACACCTCGGGGTGGTAGAGTCACGCTGAAGCTATTACTCATTTCAGCATGAATGGGTCGGCTAGCCCGGGGTAGTACCACCCTTTCTCAGAAAACCGACGTGAAGTAACAGTGCTTGCATTGTTGCGTTTCGTTATATCAGTGAGAGCGCCGGAAGCCCACCTCCACTCCCTCCTCCCCCCAACACAGGCTGGCAACGCACTTGCGACTCCCCTCGTGTTGCTAGTGTCTATGGACGGTGATCACTTAAGATAAGGTGACTCGTCTGATCATTTGCCTCCTATGAAATAAAAAAAAATCGAAATATTCAGAATTAATCGCCAGTAAATGCACGGGAATCTAGTAGTAATAATAATATAGTAAAAACCTTTTCGTTCAGTGACCGGTGCCCCGTGGTACGTCCGGAGAGTTGATCTACATAGAGACCTAGAGATGCCTTCTATCTGGGCGTACGTAAAATCACTTACGATTAGTTATTTTGAAAAAGCCGCGAATCATCCCAGTCCGTTAGTGGTATCCGCCGCAAAATACGAACCCGTACCAAACGCTGCGCGTTGTAAAAGACGTCCGCGACATATTTTTACCGACCCTCCCGATGAAATAACGGCAGTGAACGATCAGTACCAGCCTGGCTCTCTAAACAGAGCGTGCTCACGCCCACGCCCGTGTAACCACAGATCACGCCGCCGTGGTCTGGGGGTAAATTTCGCTCCCGCATACCAGACTAGGCCCCCCTCGGCAGCAGCTCAAGCCTAGGTCCGTTCCCTCGGCGTGGAGCCCTTGAGTACGCTGCTCGCGCGATACAGTGACACAAAATCTTACATCACTGCGACAACATTACACATATCACCTCCACACACGTGCACGCATACACGCTTACACATGCAAGTGGAAGGGTTTTATTTTTTCCCTTATCAAACTGAAATAGTTTAGAATATTATCCGATACGAAATATATATAGGAGTTGTTGAGGTATGTATGCTTGGTACACATATATCTTTCAACAACTCATATATGTATGAATAGTTAGCTTAGCTTAGGTTAGCTCAGATAGGTCGCGAATTGCATGTATCAGGCAACAGCCAAAGCCGAGGTGTGCCGCGCACCCTTGAGCTAGTTGTCAAAGTAAAATCGGCTGAGTGCCTTAAGCGCTCGCCTTAGTAGTCCGGTGAAGCTGTTAAGACCTTGCTTGGTCAATAGCGTAGTCAGTTCGAAAAAGAAAAAAAAAAGGGTCTAGAAAAGTTTTTTTAATGAGAGCCACCCTATGTCCATTTTCGTACTTCCACTAACGTGTATGTATAATTTCATGATGATGGGTTAGGTAGCTTATTATATTTCTACTATTTAATATTTTATCGCAATATATTTTAAGGGACACCAGCACACACGCTCTTCATTTGTTTTCTTACTCGCATAGCCATCTAGATTATTAACCATAAAGATTCATAGAAGAAAAATAAAGACTGGAGAGTTTTTGGCGGGATCTGGGAATGTCATGTAGTGGACTTTATATTTTATTCATAACCTTGTGTTATTTAGCTCCATATAACGTAATATAGTTTGGTTATTGTGCACAAGTGAAGAAATTTACAATACAATACAAAAACTCCCTAGAAAGTTCTAAAAAGACGGCCACCATCTTGTTGGTTCATTAAAATGATCACAAGAAACTTGCAATATCATTACCTATTCGACAATGGCAGTGATAATCTACGTGAAGATTGATTGCCAAAAACTTATCCCAGCTTACTTAATTACTAGGTAGCTAGCTTACTTCTCTTGAAACAATTACATTTAAATCTACTACAATCACTCATTTATTTATCTATACTACTATTATAAGGAGAATTTTTATTTTTTGTACGAACTGACTACGGTATTGACCGAGCAAGGTCTTAACAGCTTCACCGGACTATTGGGAGAAATTATGTTTTTCTTGCAATGTATATTTATACAAAATACGTTAATCGATTTTAATATGTATACAAAATTTGAAGATCTTGAAAAATATAGTCAAATATTAAGAAAGGCTAAGATTGTTTTTAGCTTATTTTGAAACCTAATAACACAAATGTTTAATATAACACATTTCTCTACATTACCATATAACTTTAGGCCAACCTTCAATAATGTTTTTAAGTAGTCCGTTGAAGCTGTTAAGACCTTGCTAGGTCAATATGGTAGTCATGTCTAAAAAAAAAGACCCTAATTTTTCTTCAGTTTCTTTGTTTTATTTTTTTGTTTTATTTGTTTGTTTTTTAAGCTTTCACATCTTAAATTACGTCTTATTCAACTAACCCCTAAAAGATTTGCATACATCTTACCAAGGCTCCAATAAAGACAAAAAAGTGTATAAAATATCTTTCGCCTTATTCTACGTTTGTAGAAAAAACGATACTAACAATAGAAAAAAGGTATATAATACATTGAAAGTTTTAATACAACGAAATACAACAAATACAAAGAAACAAAATGTTGACTATAGCTAACTTCAGGGTGTCGGTTTTTCGTGACGGTGTGCGCGCGCATCGTAAAAATTTATTCTCATCATTTTTCCCTAACGCGCCAAAAGAAGTATAACTTCAATAAGGTAACTTTTATTCAGGAAAAAGTTCTGCTTCTGAGAGATAGGTCTAATCTACATGAACGCAAGCGGAGTCACAGATAAAAAAATGTATTATAAATGCAAATGTAGTGGTTTATTTGGTTGTTACTCTTTCACGGCTTAACAACAGAATCAACTGTTATGACATTTTGCAAACATGTTGTTAGGAATACAAAAGCGTATATAGGTTACCTGCCATCCAGAAAGCATTTAATATTGCCGAGGAATAGGTGAAATCATTTTTAACGCGAGCCAAGTCGCAAGCAAAAGGTGGTACAAAATATATTCAAAATAACTACGTCACATTTAATGATAAGTCCGACGGCCGCCTGCCACGAGTGCGGTGCTGACGAAGATACCGCGCAGCACACGCTGTGTGAGTGTGCTGCGTGGGGGGAGCAGCGTCGCATTCTGGCGGCGGCCGTGGGAACGGACTTATCGCTGCCGAACGTGGTTTCGGCCATGCTCGGCAGCGAACAGGCTTGGCGAGCGATGGCCTCCTTCTGCGAGGAGGTCATCTCGCAGAAGGAGGAGGCGGAGAGGGCCCGCGAGGCAGACCCTCAAAGTGGCCGTCTCTGCCAAAGGAGGACAGGCAGGAGGAGAAGGCGCTTCGCCCAACTCCTCCTGCCACCGTAGCCGGACCTGAGGGGATAGGCCGGGGGGCCCATCTCCTCATTGCACAGGTCCGGCGGACGAGGGGGGGCAGCCGGTGTGTACCCGGTCTGTCCCTCTATAGGTAGGAGCCCGGCGGTCACCTTCCGCCGGGCGGACCGTGGGGGCGGCTCTACAAGGTTGATTAGCTCAAACGATCCCTTGCCGTCCCCCACAAAACGCTCTGTCGGTACACCGTGGGGTTTTAGTCCGTGCGACTCGGACATAACCCACCCTCTCCCCCTGTGGGTGGCGTATCCATAAGGGATTACCACACGTTAAAAAAAAAAGTTCAGTATACATAAAAAAGCGCCGAAACAATTTGTTTTTATGCATACAAAATTTTGGTAGTTGAATTTGCAATATTTATCCAGTCACGTCTTTCTATCGGTCGTAAAATATACCTTATGTGATACACTTCAAGGAGCTAAAGACACCCCAACTGCGGTCAAATGTTGTGGCCAAACAATCCTTGTTTTAGGGATTTATTTATTTGTCCTTTCAATTTTGTTCAGTTTGTTTGTTGAGGCCTTGAAAAAACGGTAAATATTTCAATATGGGATTATATTTCATGTTCTATCCATGTTTAAATAGATTTGGGATTCGGATTTAGTTAAGTGAACTCCTTCAGCCTTGGTTTTGATAACGTTTCTTGCAGGAGGCCTGGCACGAGGTTAGGGTGGCTGCCACGCTGGAGCGTTATAAGAGTGCAAGCACCATCCCTTGTCGTCCCCCTATGACGGTAGAACGTACACCGTTGGGCTTTAATCGGTAAGAGTGCTACTCACTCACACTACACACTACTTACTCTCTCCCCTGGTAAGGTTGTGTGGACATGTAGAGCCTAAACTTACGATTACATTCAGTATTGTACTTGAAATTACTGTCATACAATACCTAATGTTTGAATGATGGAGCATTACTTGAGGCCTTGCAAAAATATTCCTATCTAATAACTTGGAGATTATAACACTGCCACAAATCTTAATCCATGACTAGTTAGCCGGTTCATTCAAATTAACCGATAGTCTTTAGAGGTGGTAGAGCCACGCTGAAGCTATTACTGGTTTCAGCATGAATGGTTCAGGTCTCACCCTCTTACAGAAAACCGACGTGAAGTAACAGTGCTTGCATTGTTGCGTTTCGTTCGGTTAGTGAGAGAGCCGGAGGCTCACCTCTCCTCCCCTCCCACTCCCCTCCTCGTCCCATCCCCCAAACACAGGCTGGCAACGCATTAGCGACTCCCTTGATGTTGTTAGTGTCTATGGACGGTGGTGATCATTTAACATCAAGTGACCATCAGGTTCGTTGCCTCCTATGATATAAAAAAAGACTTGTCTTTCAGTGAAGAGATAACCAATTAAAGTTAAATTATTATTAATAAAAATTATTAATAATTTATTTATTGATTAGCTAAAGCTGTGTAAATAGCTTTTGAAAATGGTTTTGGACGAAATGAGACTGTTGCCTCAATGGCAACCGGGAATGATTGTTCCCGTTTTCACATATTTCATAAAGCTTCGACCGCTGTGTATCAGTAGCTCTACAGTTGTCATTTTTCTACGTTTTTATTGTGTATGTGTATTATCAAAGTATAATGAAAAAAAATACACGATGCAGTCATAAGGACTGTCGACAAAAGTGAAAAATCAAAACAGTGAAATAACTGTGTTCTCTTATGAATTTTTAAATGAATTATTTAAATTTCATATTTCGTATATTGAAATTATTAACATTAATCTGGTTTTCATATGTATTGGCACTCCGAACAATAATTATATAGGTACAAACATCAACACAGGCCGCTGTGCAACACGTTGCTAGTCTAACGCAAGCCGCGTAAGCGCAATACGCTCGGTCCCTCTTTACTAGCATGCCATGACGCAAAATTATAACTTTATCTCCTGTCAGAAATACCGCTCACGCGCCTAAAAAAGTTTCACTTGAAAAATTCTTACTTTAAAATGTGAAAACAGTGCTTGTGGTAAGGGTTGAAGTTAGTCCGTTGGCGGTGCGGTAAGTAAATGTAATCTGTCCGCATTGCCCCAAATTAGACCCAGACTTGCGCTCATTTGTTCATTTGTCAACTAGCTTGCGTAAACCTAGGACAACAATTTTCTTAGAAGAACCAAATAATTTATATTTTCTTATGTAATATTTATAATAGACTGTTATTATGTGAAAACAGTACTTGTGGTAAGGGTTGAACTTAGTCCGTTGGCGGTGCGGTAAGTAAATGTAATCTGTCCGCATTGCCCCAAATTAGACCCAGACTTGCGCTCATTTGTTCACTTGTCAACTAGCTTACGTATACCTAGGACAACAATTTTCCAAGAAGAATGAAATAATTTATATTTTCTTATGTAAAACATATAATAGACAGAAATACATGTCTACAGCGCAGCCCGTAGCTAATTACATCCAACTTAAAATAGATATATAGCTAATACCGCCAGTTACCTCTGAAAAATTTAATAATCAATAGTTTTGTTTCCGAACAGCGCCATCTAGTGATATATACCATAACAAATAATACTTACTAATATTTTAAATGCGAATGTAGTGAAAACCGTATGAAAATACGTTCATTAGTTTTTGAGTTTACCGCGAACAGACAGACCGACGCGATAGAGGACTTTGTTTTTGAATACGTAGTGATGCAAAATGACTTGGACTTGAGATTGACAGCTGCGACTGCTGACGGAATGTACATCTCTAGGTGATCGTCGTATTGTATCGAGTCGCACTGTATTTACAGACACAATGCAGTCACTTTGTCGTAGTTCTGTAAAATAGGTAACTTATATTCGGCTATTCTGCTAACATTTGATTACGGTCATAACAACTGAACCGTTATAGCAGATGTGAATTTTCGTTAAAGTTGATTGATCCTTGTTTCGCGTGTTCTGTTTATCGATTCTAGATTACAATCGAAATGCAATTGCTTTCTGAAATACAAACTATTACCACTCAGGATAATTTGTAGCACTGATTAGCAGTTACACTGAGGTCCAATACTTTGGACTTTGGGAAGGGCACGTCTGCCATTTTTAGTAATATTAAGTTTTATAGGAAAATCAAAAATACTTTATTCAATTTAGGCCCTGAGAAAGCGCTTATGAACGTCAAAGCTACCACCGGTTCGGAAAATATCCAAGTCATTTAGGTGAACCGGCAAGAATCTCGATCTGATTTATCTGTTCATGATACATATTTTCACAAACAGATACAGTTCTATTTGCTTTCGGTGGATACACAGAGATTAGCTTCATTTCATATATTGAACCACCATATAACCTTTTGACACTAAATCCGCTTGACATGACGCTTAAATATACATTCCGTCAAATCGGTAATATTCGTGCGGACTGCAACCAATTATGTGGCGGTCTATTGGTTTAGATAGTAAAACAACAAATATAATGCAGTAAGAAATTATTTAGTATTGAATGACTAAAAACAATTGCAGCATCATAAATGTAAAGCTTTTCAAAGACAGTTCTTTCTTTAATTCTACGCGAGACACGTGGGCCTATATAGATAATTATGCGCTATAGATAATTATAATCGCATGTCATAAGCGTCGTTTATTAACGTTGACTGCCCTCTATAAAAAAGGTCATTAGAAATGTCCCATATTCATATCAAGTACTCCACGAATGATCGACTCTCATTTCAAATTAAATAATGAAATTAAATCAGATCGAATTAATTGAAATGCCAAATTTCATTAATATCTATTCAACCGTTTCCGTTTTTTTTATATCATAGGAGTCAAAAGAACAGGTGGATCACCTGATGTAAGTGATCACCACCGCCCATAGACACTTGCACAACATCAGGGGAGTCGCAAGTGCGTTGCCAGCCTGTGTTGGGGAGGTGGGAATTTGGAGGGGGAGAGGAAGAGAAGGGGAAGGGGAAAGTGGAAGAGGAGGGGAGGTGGGTCTGCGGCGCTCTCACTGACCGAACGAAACGCAACATGCAAGCACTGTTACTTCACATCGGTTTTCTGTGGGTCGGGTGGTACTACCCCGGACGAGCCGACCTATTCATGCTGAAACGAATAATAGCTTCAGCGTGGCTCTACCACACACACAAACCTTCGGAAAATGTTTAAATTACAGTATAGAACATAATAACAACAAAATAAATCCTAGTATCGTATATTGTGAGTACATTTGCTATATACTAGTGGACAAGATTCGACATAATTAATTATTTTTTTCGAGTTTCAATCTAGGCAAAAATCAAACTTTTTGAAGAAAAAAAAAACAGAAGGTAGATTGTATAATATTTAACTGTTTTGTTCCCGACTACTTACATATAGAATATATGTATCATGAGATAAAAATGTCCTTAACGGAAAACTATGTTACTTTATATCAAATTCCGAATTTTGTTAAAAGAAAACAAACAACAGAAATTTTAAATGATATAAGACTGTCCATTAGTTTATTTGTTCTAAAACAGTATTCGGCTGTAACTCGTACCTCGGGACCACGCAGTAGTTTAAAACAGTTTATGAACTACCAAATTGAGGTCCCTATACCGCTAATGTACTTCAAATAACTGGGAAGTTAGTTGATAGTTTCTCTCAGGTAATCAAAAGTGATCACAACTTGTTACACTAATGATTGTGGCGGCCACTTTATACGGAAATCGGCTATAGTGACATCTATTGTTTTTGCACTAAACTAAGTCTAATTTTTATTGTAAACTATATTTGTATTACTCCTTACTCCAATGATATCATATATATTAATACGTAAAGCCTAAACTTTGTATCCCTTTTTCACGGAATTTGGCGAACGGATGAACGTGAAATTTGGCATAGTTAAAGTTTATATGGAGGAGAAGTGCAGAAAGCTATTTATTTTATATAAAATGCATTAGAAGTACATTAAATTAATTAAAATATGCATTACTCACACTACTGCTTCAATTTTACACAACATATACACACATGTAAATAAAAAAGACATTTTGACATCTGTCAATAAAGGACTTCAAAAAAAGTTGTGAAGGAGGTTGCTATGCTCGACTGTATGTATTATTTTACTCTTACGTTCCATTACCCTTTTTCATTCTACATTCAACAATGATATTAACCCTAATAAAATTCAAACTTAAAAAAAATCAATGAACTATGGTCGAATGTCGACCACTGGGCGCCCACTAGTTATAAGTAAAAAGATGTGGATACGTTACCTATATGATATTTTGGAAAAAAAAAACACGATAACGCACACATACGTAAAGTAATACTGTAACGCCACACTGTCTTAGATAGAATGTGGAAGTAAGACATTCATATTGTCAATATCGATGGTAAAAAAGAAATAGTTATATGTTTCTTAGATACGAGCGGAATTACGCGGCAGCCATAAAAAGTAAGCAAAGCAAAGTTTTAACAAGGCGCTGTCGAAGCACGTATTACGTATATACAACACTAGCTGACCCGTGCAACTTCGTCTGCAGCAAATCGGTTATTACAGTTTCAACTGTATTTTTAAACGCACATAATCCTAAAATCCCAAAAACATTTAGCACTTCCAATTGTGAATCCAAACTATCCAGGGACTCACTCAAACATATACCCAGTTGGTATGTGAGAAATCTTTTAAAATTAGCCTAGAACCTGTTCGCAATATTACAGATGTAATTTGGGTAAAGTGTTTTGGGAAAAAATCTTGTCACCTTTGTTTAGCAAACATTTTTTATACAATAAAATAAATGTAATAACATATAAGTGACACGTTTCGTTTACACATATTATTCATATGTGGTTGATAATTACGCATATAAATTTCATATAGCCGTAGTTGAGTTATAACGTACTGAACATTATATTGTCCGACGGAGTTGACGGTTCGGAACCCAGCGATCATTTCTTTTTGGTATTTTTTTTAAAGTAGCTTAGGGAAATATAGCTTACATTTTTAGCTAATCTGTCTGCTATACATAGCGCAAAGCAAATTTACCAAAATCCATTTTAGTTATAATATCATTGCCTAACTCTATTTCTTTTTTAATCCACTTATGTAATAAACCAATATTGTGTAAAAAAAAAATGACGAACAGGTGGGTCACCTGATGTTGAGTGATCACCACCGTTCATAGACACTTGCAACGCCAGAAGGGCCGCAATTGCGTTGCCATCCTGTGTTTGGGGGAGGGGGGAGGGTGTTATTCGGCGTTCTCACTGATCGAACGAAACGCAACAATACAAGCACTGTTACTTCACGTCGGTTTTCTGGGAAAGGGTACCACCCCGGGCGAACTGACCCATTCATGCTGAAACTAGTAATAGCTACACCTCTACCACCTCTGACACACTGTTACACGCAATGTTTTTTCTTTGTTTGAACATGATTACATGTGAAGTTAAGAAATAAATTATAAACCAGAAAGCAAGCTATAAGAGAACGAAGTGTGAGAACGGACGGCCCGTGTGGTGCGAAGTGGACTATCATGGTTAGAGGGTGAGAAAATTGAAACATAGATGTAAGTGCGAGACAGGACTGGTATTTATAAATCTACTAGCCTCAGCCCGCAAGTTCGTCCGCGTGGAATAGGTACTTTGCTTGGCTTGGCTAACGCTAACACGCAGCGGAAGAAAAACCCCGATTCTGAAACATTCTTCATTGGTGCTCTACTTCTATTGGTATTAGCGTGATGATATATAGCCTATAGCCTTTCTCGATAAATAAGCTATATAAGCATTTCAAACCGGACCAGTAGTTCCTGAAATTACCCCTACAACGGCACAAACTCACAAATTCACAAACTTTACCTCTTTCTGATATTAGTATGGATATATGTAGAAATAAATTTTCGTATATATGTAAGCGCAACATTTGACTAATTGTTTTTTTCTATTTCTATGTAATTATCGGGACAAAGTTTGTATAAAAAAAAAGTATGCAAAGTTGTATCGGAAAAGTGAAAAATTCAAGTATTAAAATCTTCACGTAAAAAAGTCAGTATGACATAATAGAGTAGGAAGATCTTTCTTTTTCTTCGGTATGGCTTCTGCCTTTGTAAGCAATTCCGCCAGTGTCAAGTGTGGCAAATATATTTTTTAAACTTGATCGCCAAATATTCTGCGTAACAACGTACAATGATCTAATTTAGCACTATGTCACCATAGGCGAATCATCAAATGAGGTAGATACTGTGCTTTGAGTGCCACAGAGATAATATGCATGTAGCTACCGAGACTGTCAACCTTTTTGGCAGGCCGGCTGAAACTTTTGTATATATTGTAAATAGAACGTGGTTCAAACAAATGAACGATCGCGTCTCTATAAATACCTTACTTATATGGTCATATATTAAAAAAATTCAATTTTATGCTCTCCGAGTATTATTATTACGCTGTCCGTGTCAGTCTAGAATATTCTACTAGTGAGCCAAAGCTCCTACATGCAATACTATATTGGAAATATATATACATATATATAGCATAATTATATAAGTATAAAGATAGATAGCATTACAATAGGGAGATCTTCAAAAATATTGACAGATATAAACTCAATTGTTTTTATCTTTCCTGCACCTTTTTTGGTCCGCACCTTTTTTCTAATATTATTTTAACTCTGGTTCAGCCTAAATACAATATTATAGCAAACAAAAGAAGATTATTATTAATTGCTCAATTCCTTGGTTTCTATTTTATTTTTTGTATTGCATTGTCGTAGTGTACCGGGCCGATTGGGTCTCATTTTCTTCGTTACATCTAATTTACAATAAAGAATATTGTTGTTGTAATAAAACTTTTTTAGCGATAGGTTATAATAGGCACTTAATTCAGAAAAAATGAGATTTCACAATCAGAGGTTTTAACACCCATTATTGGTTGTACACTACGTATTGTTACCGATGTGGGTGAGCCATGTAGAGAAGTTAATTTACAAAAACTGGACTATTAAACATGTCTCAAAATTTTTGTTTCATATTTCTTGACTATATATATTCTAGACTAGAGAATAACAAATAATTATCCCTTCAGTCAAAGGAAACAGACAGCTTTCCATTAACACAATCAATAAAGACTCTTCCCGAACAACCTTCACGGTCCATCCGTTCCATATTTGAAATCGTTCATGCAAAAAAACGGGAATAATTAAAAGGCGAGCCGCACACAAGCGGACTTTATCCAGGACCCTTGTCATGCGGATGACGGACGAGACAAAAACATACTGTTCGTGTGTACACGGCCTTTTTGTACAGCCACCCTTTACCCAACGCGCTGTGCTATTTGGAATGGGAAGGAACAGAATTTTTGTTGTTTGCAATATTATTTCATACGCTTTTACAACTTAACTTGTGCTCATATGAATATCAAATTCGTTTTGGAGTTTTATTTTATTTTTAGCAACCAATCTTCTAATGGATTATTACTGATATTGTCGATAAAGATACTTCAGTGAACTAAAAAGACGGTGGCCGTCTCGTTAGAACTTTCTAGGGAGTTTTTGTGGCAAGGTCTATAAAAGATTAGTCTTTGGTTTATCAAGTGCACCTGCCATTTTCCAGCGTACTTTAGAAAAAAATCTTTCCGGTATAGATGGAGTATAACAATTCCTCGACGATTTATTATTAGTAACAAAAACAAAAGAACGACATGTAGCTATGCTCCACGAAGTTTTTACAAGATTGGAGGAGGCAGGATTAGTATTAAAAAAAGAAAAGTGTCATTTTTTTGTAGACTCTGTATCCTATTTGGGGTTTATAATTGACCAGAATGGAATACGTAAAAACCCAGATAAAATGTGTCCGAGCTAAAATCATTTTTAGGCTTAGTAAATTATTATAGAATGTTTTCTAAGCCCATTTTACTGTTTGTTATAGAAAAACGTTAAATGGCGATGGGAAAAAGTACACGAAGAAGTTTTCAAAACAATTAAAACCCATCTTTCATCGGATAACACGTTAGCTCATTTTAATCCCGAAGCTAGATTAATATTGACGGTTGATGCGTCACCACAGGGTCTATGAGCAATACTTTCGCAAATCGGTGAAAGTGATATTGAAAACCCCATATCATATGCTTCACGGTCTTTAAACTCAGCTGAAAAACAATATAGCCAAATACAAAAAGAGGTCACTGCTATTATATTTGGAGTACGGAAGTTTCATTATTATTTGTACGGCCGCCGGGCTGAACCCTTCATTTTAAGAACTGATCATAAGCCTCTTAAGTCTATTTTTAATCCGAACAAAGGCATACCTGAAGTATCCGCTAATAGATTACAAAGATATGCCTTGTTTCTGTCCGCTTACAATTATAGGATAGAATATGTTAATAGCGCATCCAATTCAGCTGATTATCTTAGTCGATCCATGGCACCGAAGTCAAAAATATTACAATATGAAAGTAGTAACCAACATGAGTATAGTCGCGATAAGTGGTTCGCAGGCGGTGATGTAAAAACAATAAATTATAAATGTACCGACGTGGACGCGAACACTGCGCGACCCGATCTTGCTACTTATATTAATTTTGTATGGCGATTACAATATGAAAGTAGTAACCAACATGAGTATAGTCGCGATAAGTGGTTCGCAGGCGGTGATGTAAAAACAATAAATTATAAATGTACCGACGTGGACACGAACACTACGCGGCCCGATCTTGCTACTTATATTAATTTTGTATGGCGGCCTGAAACTCAACCGCTAACACTTTCTAAGATTAAAATTGAAACTGAGGCCGATTGTATTTTGTCACAGGTCGTTAAGTATGTATTAAGTGGTTGGCCTCTAAAAGTAAATAATATTCATTTGAAACAATACTTCAATTGTCGTTTTGAACTAGCGGTGGAGGAGAGATGCTTATTAAGAGGTACAAAGTTAGTGATTCCGGAAGTTTTGAGAAATACTGTTATAAAAGAACTACACAGGGGGCATTTAGGGATAGCTAAAATGAAGGCAGAAGCGCGTTCTCGTTTCTGGTGGCCTGGTCTCACAGTAGATATAGAAAAAGTTGTGGCAACTTGTGATATCTGTACACAACTACGCCCCGCCCCGCCTCGAGCCCCGCTGACACCGTGGCCTTACCCGGCCGAGCCATGGCAAAGGGTACATGTTGATCTGTTGGGGCCTCTAAACACTAAAACTTATTTAGTTGTAGTAGACGCGTATTCTAAGTGGGTAGAAGTTTTTGATGTTAGTGGCGGGCATGGATCTAGAATAATTATAGAAAAACTTTGTGAAGTGATGGCGAGATTTGGGTTAATTAATTCTATTTGCACTGATAACGGCACATACTTTGTTTCAACCGAATTCTCGAAATTTTGTTCTGATAATGGTATCAATCACGTAACTTCTCCAATTTATCATCCAGCTAGTAATGGGCAAGCAGAGAGCTACGTTAAAATTATAAAAAGAGCGTTAAAATCTATCATGTTAGCTGGTAGTAATAAAGAAGATATTAACGTAAAATTAAATGAGTTTTTATTTAATTATCGGAATTCAGAACATTCTTCTACGAACATTTCTCCTGCTGAGGTTCTATTCGGTAGAAAACTACGCTGTAGACTAGATTTTTTACGCCCGACCCCGTTGTCATTATCCAAACAAATACTACCTGATGATGTAAAAAAGAAGCAATCTTTACAGGTTAAGTACTATCGTGGAAAAAGAAAAATAGACTTTACGATTGGACAGATAGTTTTAGTAAAAATTTATATGAATAAGTTTAAAAACTGGAAAAAGGGGGAAATAGTAAAGAAAGTGGGGAAAAGTATGTACTTTATTAAAATGCTTGGTGATAACACTATTGTAAAAAGACACAGGGATCAGATATATGAATTTAAGAGAGAAAGTCCAGATAGGAAGAAGGAAGTGCTGCCAACGAATGACCAGCCTAATTGTGAAACAGCTCACGCCGCTGACATCATGCCGAACGTGGTTTTCTCTGGTAGGGGAGACACGGAAGCGGATAGCGGTGCCAGTAACCAGATTAACTCTGCTGTCGGTGAAAATACATTGACTGCGGCCGAGAGTGAACATCCAGACTGCAGCAGCACTGTCGAAGTGGATAACGTACCGCAATGCTCAGATCAGGTTTCAAGTAAACGACCCCTTAGACCTCTAGAACGCGTGGATTATAAACGCTTTATGTAGAATACACATATATTTTAGTCTGACACCGTGGCCTTACCCGGCCGAGCCATGGCAAAGGGTACATGTTGATCTGTTGGGGCCTCTAAACACTAAAACTTATTTAGTTCTAGTAGACGCGTATTCTAAGTGGGTAGAAGTTTTTGATGTTAGTGGCGGGCATGGATCGAGAATAATTATAGAAAAACTTTGTGAAGTGATGGCGAGATTTCGATATGCGCTGTGTACAATAGAGTTAGTCGGAATAAACGCTTTAAGTGAACGGACGTCGGAGTTTTATTTTAAACAAATAACAGATAAAAACTATATTTGATCAAAATATATCCAGTAGTTTTTGAAGGATGCGTACATAAAGACTATATATCATTTGTATCGACATGGTATCATTTATTTCCAATATTTCGAATTCTCAGATAATATTATACGTATCGATGTCATTCTATTCTCTTCTTAATCCCAAATCTATATTTCCAATAATCGCAGAACAATATCGGAATAGTAATGTGGATAAGCCCTCTGATCTTTTAGAAACGGCGGAATCGCAAGCTGTCCCAGAAGGGTAAAGATTTCTGATCCAACACGCGCCCTCTATCCATCGGGAGCCTATTTCAAGCGTTAATACTTCAGTAAATTTATTGGTGTAACTTTAAGGAATTAATTACAAATAAATATAATAATGTATTTCTATTAGCTATAAACATTGTTTGTTTTTTTTAAGTTATACTTCTTTTGGCGCGTTATGGAAAAATGATGAGAGTAAATTTATACGATGCACGTGCACACCGTCACGAAAAACCGACATCCTGAAGTTAGCTATAGTCAACATTTTGTTTCTTTGCATTTGTTGTTTGTATTTAAACTATCAATGTATTAAATACATTTTTTCTACTGTTAGTGTAGTTTTTTCTACAAACGTAGAAATGGCGAAAGATAAAAATTTTGGCCCCAGTCCGTTAGTGGTATCCGCCGCAAAATACGAACCCGTACCAAACGCTGCGCGTTGTAAAAGACGTCCGCGACATATTTTTACCGACCCTCCCGATGAAATAACGGCAGTGAACGATCAGTACCAGCCTGTCTCTCCAAACAGAGCGTGCTCACGCCCACGCCCGCGTAACCACAGATCACGCCGCCGTGGTCTGGGTGTAAATTTCGCTCCCGCACACCAGACTAGGCCCCCCTCGGCAGCAGCTCAAGCCTAGGTCCGTTCCCTCGGCGTGGAGCCCTTGAGTACGCTGCTCGCGCGATACAGTGACACAAAATCTTACATCACTGCGACAACATTACACATATCACCTCCACACACGTGCACGCATACACGCTTACACATGCAGGTGGAAGGGTTTTATTTTTTCCCCTTATCAAACTGAAATAGTTTAGAATATTATCCGATACGAAATATATATAAGGGTTGTTGAGGTATGTATGCTTGGTACACATATATGTTTCAACAACTCATATATGTATGAATAGTTAGCTTAGCTTAGGTTAGCTCAGATAGGTCGCGAATTGCATGTATCAGGCAACAGCCAAAGCCGAGGTGTGCCGCGCACCCTTGAGCTAGTTGTCAAAATAAAATCGGCTGAGTGCCTTAAGCGCTCGCCTTAGTAGTCCGGTGAAGCTGTTAAGACCTTGCTTGGTCAATAGCGTAGTCAGTTCGAAAAAAAAAGAAGATAAAAATTTTGAAATGATTTTTATCTTGTTACGCCGAAAAAGTATAACTTCTAACGCGTGTAGATAAGTAAACACAAATTTTTTTAAAATATTTATAATAGATTTTTAAAAATGTATATATATTTCGAAAACATAAAATGTATTTAAAGATTTTGAAATCGTCAATACAATGGGAAATTGTTAATAATTATATTGAACTAAGTTAGGTTACTTGAAAACGATGTAAATTCAAAGGGTGACAATTGTAAACAAATTGTGAAGACAAAATTTATATACTTACCTTTTAAATTCTACTCTTTATAATAAAGTTTGTGTTACTGCCATCTATAAGTACAATGTGTAACTTAACTTATAAATGCTTTATCCCTTACTCAAAACTACAAATTGTTCATGATATCTACGCTAGATGACACTATACCATATTTATGCGTTGATTAAATGAAAATAATATTTCAAAAGTTGCACTATCAACAATTCAAGAAATTGAATCTTACAAACATACTACAATTGAAGTAAAGGAAAATATGTTATTTAACCGTATATTAAATAATTAATCTTCATACTGAATGATTCAAATATTCAACTCGGTGAAACTGCAGGATTTTGGAAATAATAACAGATGTATTACTCATGTCTACATATATACAACTAGTCTTCGCAACCACTATTCGACCTCAATGTTTTTGAATTAATGAAAAGGAAAAACAAAAGTCATTTTAAACCATAAATAATATTTAAAAAAATTAGATATTCAAACTCGGCTCACTTCTTACCGTGTTGTCATTATACAAAAATCAATACATAAATTAATACACAATGATTACAGCTTCCATAGATTAAATAAGCATACAAAGGTGTACAGACGCTCGAGTGCCTCCTCTTTTATGGTTTTTTTTTTAATTATGAGGCTCATAACTATACATATAATAAAAATAAGGTATCTTATTTATGTAATATTAAAATAGTACATTTTTAATGATTGGATATGAAAGTATAATCGCTAACAAAATAACAAAACTGTAATTTAAAATTTTTTTTATCTATCTGTTTGTTCCAGGTAATCTCCGTAACGACTGAACTGATTTTGCCGGGATTTTCACTGGCAGATATCTCACCTTATAGAAAGTCATTTAGGCTATTCTATTTTTTGAGTATTTGTTACCCGTGACGTCGTCCTCATGAAGTTTAGCAAAAATATGTTGTTCACTGTAAACGTGTCCGTGAGACGTGCGTTGTACTGGATTCCAGGAATAAATATAATTGAAATTCATAAATTTGTATCAATGTATGTAATTTGAAATATATTGTCTTTTGGTCATTTTGGCCGCCATTTTGTTTTATTTACAGCGCTTGCACTACCATAGCAACGTAAGGAAATATTGCATCGAGTTCAAAGAGCAATATTTTAATTAACTTGTCAAATATTAAAAACTGCTCACGAACAGGTATAAACTTTTATATCTTGATTTAAATTTATGCTAGATTTTAAGATAACAGTTCATTCAGTATTTTAAATTGGTTAGAAAAATAAGTAACAACTTTACTGTTTAAATTCTGAAGTTATGTAGTAAGTATCAAAGCTAACATTTTCAAAGTTTTTTTTTTCCTATTCAAATAGTTCATAGGCGAAGGAATTAATCCATACTGCCAATTCTGAAGTTATGTGGTAGGTATCAACGCTAACATTTTCAAAGTTTATTTTGTTTTCGTATTCAAAATTTTATACTACTTTTATTTCCAATTTTTTATTTGTTCTATATTACGTATTATAAAAATAAAGTTTGTGTATGTACAATTAAAATAACAACTTTTTGATGAATGGATATGGCTACAAATGACCAAAAAAAACTTTTTTTATACTTTGTCTATATTTTTATATTATTATATTTTGTCTGTTTGTTTGTTTGTCCTGGGTAATTTCCAAAACGACTGGACCTATTTTAACGGGAATTTTACTTTTTACTGCCAGATAACCGAAATTATAGCGGTTGACATATTCTACTTTATTTGTCCGCGGCTTCGTCCGCATTACTTTGGGCCGATTTTCACGGGGTATTTACTGGTAGATAACAGACCTTAAAAAAGTAATTAATAATCTCAGGAACTACCAGTCCGATTTGAGAAAATCCTTCGGTTTTAAATAACTCATTTATCGAGGAAGGCTACAGGCTATATATCATCACGCTAAGACCAATAGAAGCAGAGCACCAATGAAGAACGTTTCAAAATCGGGCACTTTTTTCCTTTTGAGAGATTTCGTTAGTAGTAGTAATAATATTCGTTCAATAGGACAGGCGAAGGAATTAATCCATACTGCCAATTCTGAAGTTGTCAATATAGGTATTTCTTATATATCCTTTAATCAATTTTATTCCATGTCTAAGTTACAATAAAGGCATAAGCGCCAAATCTTCTATATAATATGTCGTACATTATTTTATCCATCATTATTATTTTCTTAGTCTTCATAATCATAAAACAAAATTGTTCAAATAAAGATTTCGTTAGCGTTAGTATTATATACGTTGCCATGGTAACGTGGTAAGTTTCTATCGCAAACATTTTCGAAGTTTATTTTGTTTTCCTATGGAAAAAGTTTATACTACTTTTATTTCTAATTTTTTATTTGTTCTCTATTACGTATTATAAAAATAAAGTTTATGTATGTACAATTAAAATAACAACTTTTTGATGAATGGCTAAGGCTACAAATGAACAAAAAAAAATTTCTTTATACTTTGTCTATATTTTTATATTAGTATATTTCTCTGTTTGTTTGTTTGTTGCGGGTAATCTCCAAAACGGCTGGACCTATATTTACGGGAATTTTACTTTTTACTGCCAGATAGCCGAAATTATAGCGGTTGACATGTTCTATTTTATTTGTCCGCGGTTTCGTCCGCATGGCTATTTCCAAAATGGTTGGACCGATTTTCACGGGGTATTTACTGGTAGATAACAGACCTTATAAAAAGTAATTTAGGTTTTTTATTCGCCTTCGGCCGCAGTGGAATATCCGTAATGCTTGAACTGATTTTCACGGGACTTTCACTGGAAGATAACTCACCTTATAAGAAGTAACTATTTTATTTTGTTTCTCAAGACTTTGTCCGCAATATCCTACTATCTCCTAATTGATTGGACCGACTTTCACGGGGCTTTTACGGGCAGATAACTAGCGGGCTCGGAAGACGTTGTCGCGCCCGGATAATAAAATGAAAACTTTGACAAATTATACCTAAACCTTCCCCATGAATTATCATTCTATCTACTGGTGAAAACAGCATGAAAATGGTAGTTTTTGACTTTATCGCGAACAGATAAGCTGACAGAGGACTTTTTTAACCGACTTCGAAAAAGGAGGAGGTTACTATGTTCGGTTGTATATATTTTTTTCATGCATGTTAATCGATATTTTAGTTAATTATGAACCGATTTTAATGATTCTCTTTTTATTTGAATTGGTACACTATGTAGTGATTGACTGCTACCTATGTATTAGTCCATGTGAAATTGATGACGTGAGACGTGTGCCTTACTGACTCCAAGAATAAATATACATAATTGAAAGTCATATATTTGTATGTAATATGAATTATATCATCTTTTTGGTCAATTTGGCGGCCATATTGTTTTATTTACCACGTTTGCTTCTACATAACTCAGTTATTATAGCAACGTATAAGAATAACTTAAGTATATCGACAATACGGGCATATTATATCTATATAATAAAAGATTTAAGATATATTATTCGATAATGTATAGCTTATAATTTTCATTACTTTCTTATATAGTGTTAGTGAGCACTGAGTTTGGTATATAGTAGGTTGAAGTTCCAGGTATGTTGCTGATGATAAATCCCATCCCATTCGATATACTATTAGTATTCATATATCTAATGTACACGTTACTTGTTACAGTAGATGGCGTTCATGTCGTAGTTACAAATATTTTTGAAAAAGCACTTCTGTAATGTACACACCCACTCACAATTTTACATTTCTTTAATACATTTTTAAAAAAGCGCGTGCGGACCCGCGGGTAACCGCTAGTTTAATATAAAATGCATTAGAAGTACATTAAATTAATTAAAATATGCATTACTCACACTACTGCTTCAATTTTACACAACATATTTTTATCTTTACTATTTATTATAATATTTTTATCTTAAAATTGAGATAATACATTTTCAATTTTTAACACAACCTTGTTTACAGCGTTCTCTACATCTAATTTATTTATTTTAAAATCAATATTTCCGAACATCAAAGGAAGTTTAAAATTTAATGAACCTAATTTCTCTTTATTTTACTCTTACGTTCCAATTACCCTTTTTCATTCTACATTCAACAATGATATTATAACATACAACTATTATTATAATAACTGAGTAACCATGATAAAAAACCTTTGATTATAGAAGTAAGTGGACAAAAGAACCCTAAAAAAAGTTCAAACTTTAAAAAATCAATGAACTAGGGTCGAATTTCGACCACTGGGCGCCCACTAGTAGCTATTAAAATCACAACGCATATCTTCGAGAATAACTTAGTCTTTGTTTCATTACAATCGGACCACTCTATCAAAGGTTATTGTAGTTTTAATAACAATGCGGCCTAAGTACGAAAGAAAAGTAAATAAGTAGATGGACAGATTAGAGAGGACATTAGCACACACTAGATTAGACAGTGTAGATAAGTAAATACATTCAGATGACTTTATTAATCATTGTTTTTTTACACAAGGTTCCACGCGGACGAAGTACCGGGTACAGCTAGTATCAGATACAATCGTATGCTTCTTTATTCTTGATGTATATACGATATACATTTGAATAAAAAAAAAATATACGAAAATAAGCACTTTATTTGGGATCCTTAGAAAATAGTCCATATTTACTCTCTATACTAGCGACTTCAGTTTTCACTGAGAATTTTTCGATATCTTCTATATTCTATTTTTTTTTTAATGTGAAAAGGAGGTAAACGAACAGGTAGGTCACCTGATGTTGTAGCCGGACCTAGGGAGGGTGGGTCGGGAGGCCCGTCTTCCCATTGCACAGGTTCGGCGGACGGAGGAGACGGCTGGTGTGTACCCGGCTGTCTCCTAACAGGACGGGGCCTGGCGGCGGCGCTTCCGCTGCTGGGCCAACCGCTGGGGCGGCACGATGATATCTTTAGAGATCTCGTGCCGCCCCGACTATAGCGGCAGACGTACACCGGGGGGTTTTTAGTCAGTAGGAGTCTGACATACCCTCACG